>PISW01005986.1:19366-119179 GCA_004023785.1 Mungos mungo
GAGAGAGAGAGAGAGAGAGAGAGAGAGAGAGAGAGAGAGAGAGAGAGAGAGAGAGAGAGAGAATCCTAAGAAGCTTCTCTGCACTGTCAATGTGGAGCCCGATGCAGGCTCAAACTCATGAATCATGAGAACATGACCTGAGCTGAAACCAAGAGTTGGACACTTAACCGACTGGGCAACCCAGCCGTTCCCAAGACATTTTTTGTATAGATTTCTATTATAGAAATTCTCATTCCATCTGTTTCACCTTCCTGTTAGCTCTAGGAGATCCAATAGGTGCTTATCTCTCAGCAAGTAAATAAAATTCATCATGTGTCTTGGTCCATCTAGATTGCTATAACAAATGACATAGGTGGGGTGGCTTAAACACAGAAATGTATTTCTCACCGTTCTGGAGAGTGGAAGTCTCAGACCAAAGTACCTGCTCTTTCAGTCCCTGATGAGAACCCGTCCTGGTTCCCACATAGCATCTTCTCATTTTGTTCTCACATGGCACACTACAGGTCCTTTCTCTTCTCATAAGGACATGGATTCTATCATGGAGACTTCGTTTTCTTGACCACATCTAAACCTAAATACCTCCAAAGGCCCCAGCTATAGCCTTATGAAAAGTTTCTCTTCAATAATAAGACTTGAAAGTTGAAATCACTCCTTGATGCAGGGGCTACAGGATAAATATCATATTAGCTGGCCTGAAAATAATACTAATTTCATTGTGCATCTCCATGAGAGCTCTTGGGGGACCATGTGCATTGTCAATGAGCAGTAATATAAAAGAAGTCTTCTTTTCTGAGCAGTAGGCCTCAACAGTGGGCTTAAAATATTTGGTAAACCATGTTGTAAACAGATGTGAAATCATCTAAGCCTTGTTATTCCATTTATAGAGTACAGGCAGAGTAGATTTAGCATAATTCTTAAAGGCCCTAGGATTTTCATAATGGTCAATAGCATTGGCTTCAACTTAACCTGACCAGCTATTTAAGACACGACAGAGAGTCTGCCTTTGAGGCTTTGAAGCTACACATTGATTTCTCCTCTCTAACTATACAAATTTAGATGACATCTTTTTCCATTTAACAATTGTTTCATCTACACTGAAAGTCTGTCAGTTAGTGGAGCCACCTTCAGTAATGATCTTAGCTGGATCTTCTGGAAAACTTGCTGCAGCTTCTACATCAGCACTTGCTGTTTCATTATCCACCTTTCTGTTATGGAGATGGCTTCTTTCCTTAAACCTCATGAATCAAACTCTGCTAGTTTCAAACTTTTCTTCCGCAGCTCCCTTACTTCTCTCAGAGTCACAGAATTAAAGAGAGTTAGGGCCTTGCTCTGGAGTAGGTTCTGGCTTAAAGGAATGTTGTGGCTCTTCTGCCCATCTATTCAAAACACTCAAATTTTCTCCAGATCAGCAATAAGACTGTTTTGCTTTATTATCATTCATGCATTTACTTACTGGAGCAGCACTTATAGTTTTCTTCAAATACTTTTCCTTTGCATCCGCAACTTTTCTAATTGTTTGGCTCAAGAAGCCTAGCTTTGGCCTATCTCAACTTTCGACATGCCTTCCTCACTAAGACTAATAATTTCTGGCTTTTGATTTAAAGTAAAAGACGTGTGACTCTTCCTATCACTTGTATATTACAGATCATGGTAGAGTAATTAGTTGGCCTAATCAATATTGTGTGTCTCAGAGAGGAGGAAGGCCTGAGGAGAAGGAGAGAAATGGGGAAATGGCTGGTCAATAGAGCAGTCAGAACACACACAACATTTACTTTTTAAGTTCACTGTTTTACATGGGCATAGATCATGATGACCCAAAACAATTAACAAGAGCAACATAAAAGATCACTGATCATGAATCACCATAACAACTATAATAATAATGAAAAAGTTTGAAATATTGTGAGAATTATCTGTGTGAACAGAGACACAAAGTGAGAAAATGCTGTTAGAAAGCCAGTGCCTATAGATTAGCCCAACAAAGGGTTGGCAGAAACCTTCAATTTGTATAAAATGTAATAACGCCAAGTGCAATAAAACAAAAAAGTATCTAATTCCTTAGCTCACAGTTCTACCTTTCACCAGACTCCACAACACGAACACAATTCAGTCAAGTTCCTGCTACTTTAGAACAAAGATCTTTGTTCCATTGTCCTATATCTTCCTCAATTCCGTCTGAGACCTCATCAGAATGGGCTTTACCATTCCTATTTCTACCAGTATTCTGTATGTGATTATTTATATTATGTATTCCCTAAGAAGGTATAAGCTTTCTTTTTACAGCTCTGCTCTTTTTTTTTTTCTGAATCCTCACCAGAAATCCCTTTTTAATTCCCTGTACAGCAGTGTCAGTGATTTCTAGCATGCTCTTCAAAACTCTTACAAGTTTCTACCCATGATCCAGTTACAAGGCTTTTTTCACATGGTCATGGCAGCAGCTTATCTCCCAATACCAGTTTTGGCCTTAGCTCAGGCCGCTGTAACACAATACTACAAGCTAGGGCATTAAAACAACAGAGAAGTATTTCTCACAGTTCTGGAGTCTAGAAAGTGCAAAATCAGGGTACTAGCCAATTATGTTTCCAGTGAGAGCCCCGGTTCCTGGTTTGCAGGCTGCCATCTTTTCATTGCATCCTCACATGACGGAGATAGAAAGTTCTAGTCTATTTCTCTTCCTGTAAGAATACTAATTACATCATGGAGCGCTACCTCATGACCTCATCTAAAAACCTAATTACCTCACAAAGCCCCACTTTTTTTTTTTTAATGTTTATTTATTTTTGAGAAGCAGAGAGTGACAGAGCACAAGCAAGGGAGGGGCAGAGAAACAGGAAGACACAGAATCAGAAGCAGGCTCCAGGCTCTGAGCTGTCAGCACAGAGCCTGATTCGGGACTGGAACCCACAGAGCGTGAGATCATCACCTGAGCCAAAGCCAGACACTCAACTGACTGAGCCACCCAGGTGCCCCAAAGCCCCACTTCTTAACATCATCTCATTAAGGGTTAGGACTTCAGCATATTAATTTCGGGAAGGACACAAACAAATAGTCCAAGACCACCAAGCTGTGAAGCTAAAAAAAAAAAAAAGTCTTCTTTTCTACACATGTGCTAATATTTGACATATGCTATAAAGAGGTACTATATTTTAAAATATCACTATTTTCTGCACAACAGGAAAATGTATAAGGAGTGATGTATATCAGTTCCACGTCAAGCATTTGAGAAAGAAGTGTATCTCCTCACCCCTGACCATGCTCTCCCTCTCACGTCCCTGGCTGGAGGCAGGTAATGACATGTCTCTAGGGGAACAGGGAAGCCAAAATATAGAAAATCTGGGCAGCTGAACCACCATATGGAGGAGAGCCATCTGCTATGAACACCCAATGTGAATCAGTACAGGAGCAAGATATAAACTTTAATTGCAACTGGAGTGTTACAACACATTTTGGATTATTTTGTAACATACTCTTATGCTAAGTACTTTTTTTTCTCTTTCTTCCTCATTCTTTAATTAATATATCCATTTTCTAAAGATTTCTCATAGACTTTATATATTCTGCATGTTTTATGATTGGATAAAATATGATTTCTCTTGGATATTACACATCCCATTGAAGTTCTTGTGAAATTTTTAGGTGATAGTGTTGATATGGTGTTGATTTATCCTCTCAAAATAGAAGGAATCCTCAATTCTCAAATAGAATTTTTTTCTTAAAAATTCTTAGAGTCAATGGTATTAAATGAACAAACACTTAAAGGTTATGTTTAATGTTATAAATGTTAGAACAATAAACACTTGTATAGAGACTGGAATTTTGATACAGTATAATCTCCATCAATCTTTGTTTTCACTTAAAATTATTTAAATATATTTAACTCAAAAAAGATACATGTTTCTTCCAAAATGTATTGCATTGGGAGTAACTTATGGCATTTATAGTATTCCCCAATCTGTGTATCTGTTTAACTATACTTGTAGTAAATCAATAGGCTTCATTGTTGGAGCATTAATTTCTGCAATGATAAACACATTTTTATTTCAACTGATATCATTTTGGTCAAAATATTTTTGAAGAGACTGTACTCCTAAATATATCTAGAATGCTAGTCAATTTTTGAATATGACTCTGGATATTACATCTACACCTCAAAGCATTGCCTAAATGGTATTACTGATGTATTTGGACTAATTATTATGAGTTTAAAAATGCAATCTGAGCATCATTGATCATGGGCAAGTTCAGGTATGACCGAATTGACATTGATGTGGATATTTGACAGTCTCTTTGTCCAAAGCTTGAAACCAACACTGTATGGCAGATTTTTCCCAGATACTAAAGATGAAGCTTAACATTTTGGTATATTATTACCACTTCTGTATTATGTTGTGCTTCATACCTCACCACTTTGTCAAATACCATTTTCTTTCCCTTCCTTACCTCAACATTAGCTCCTCTCTCTGATAAGCCTATCTTTTCAGATGCAATTAAAACCTCTCTTCTTTTCAAGAAATCTACCTTGAACATAATTTTCTCAACCTCTCAACCACTATCACCCCATACATCATGCTTAATTTTTCAGTTGTGTGTGTATTTTATAGTTAGTCAGTAAATGTCAAATAATAGTGAGATAGTGTTTGTTTATAGGGTTTGGATGTAATGAATATGAGGAAAAAACATTTACAGGCTTCTGGTTACACAGGGAAAATAAGCCCGTGTATGTCACACTCCAATCACTAGTTTGCAATGAGATGCCTGGCTATGTACTAACTCAACAGTGAGAAGACCGCGCTTGCTTTGAGCACATTTGGGATTGATGTGCTCATTGGTGGTCAGAGGCCTTTCCTAGGTTTCTGCAAAATAAGAAGAATGAGGGAGACTATTCACCTAGAAAAGAAAGCTGAGGAAGCCTGCAATAGGGGTAAGATCCCTGTGGCCTGAGTTGGGAGTGTGTTTGTGGCACTGATTTACAGAGTCCCCAGCAGCACTGCTAGCTGTGGTGAAGAGGTGGAATGGGTGCTTGAACACTGACGAGGGACACTGCCTGAGGAGCTCCCAATGGCTCCATTCTGATACCATTTTTCACAGACTATGCCTTTGCTCCACGCTGAGAGGCCTGATCACCTGGCATTTAACCCCCGGGGCTCAGAAAAGGGACTGAACAACAACAAAAATATCGAAGTATTTGATCTTTCCAGAAATAGCTCAGAGTTGCCTCCTCTTAGCATTTCGAAGAGACCCTAGCTCTTCTCTGGCCTTGTGATCTATAGTGATACTCGACAGCCGCCTGTTGCTTGCCCAGGACCCATTCTGCTTGCAACTGGACCTCCCATGAGAGAGGGGCTGCCCATGGAAATGGCCTGGGCTACATAGAGCAGAGAATCCCCAGCACTGGTCTAATCAGCCAAGGCTTCCACAGGTAAATACAAAAGGACATCCAAGGAGCAATACCCATTTGAAGAAAATCCAGAGCCCAAAAGAAACATCAGAGATGAGCACAGAGGACAACAGGGCAAAAAAAAGTTATAAAATCTACATGTGTTCTGATCAGTATCTTCAGAGGAATATATTCAAGCCATAAGACAAGAGTTGACAAGAAAAAGAAGCAATTAGGGGTGCCTGGGCGGCACAGTCCATTAAGCAGCCGAGTTCAGCTCAGGTCATGATCTCATGGTTTGTGGGTTCAAGCCCTGCACTGGACTCTGTGCTAACAACTCAGAGCCTGGAGCCTGCTTGTGATTCTGTCTCCCTCTCTCCCTCTGACCCTCCCCTGCTCACACTCTGTGTCTTTCTCTCTCAAAACTAAATAAACATTAAAAAATTAAAAAAAAAAAGAAAAAGAAGCAGTTAGAGATTAAAACATCTTCTGGAGATGTCTAGGTGGTTCAGTTGGTTAAACATCTGACTTCAGCTTGGGTCATGATCTCACCATTCAAGTGTCCGAGCCCCATGTCAGGCTCTGTGTTGACAGCTCAGAGCCTGCAGCCTGCTTCGGATTCTGTGTCTCCCTCTCTCTCTGCCACTCCCCTGCTCATGTTCTATCTGTCTCTGGCTCATAAATAAAATAACATTAATTTGTTTTAAGTTTTCTATGGGCAAAAATACAGGAAAAAGATATGCTGAAAATGAAGTTGAAGAACTCTCTAAAAAATTAAAAGAAGCCATACAGTAGTTAAAACCCTAGTCTTGGAAGTTCAGAAAAAGTAAGGAAAACAAAAATAAGAGGAAGAAAATAACTAAGGAAACAATAAAAGAAAATGCTACAGAGCTGAAGTCAGCTAAAATGTATTCAGAGCCAAAGGACCAAATGAAGAACAAATGGAATGAATGCAGATGAATCTACAAATAGAGTTCTATAAAGTGAGGCTACATACATGCAGTACTGAAGAAAAGCAGTAACACAATTTAGTCAAAAAGGAAGGGAAATGTAATGGGACTGGGTCGTTTTGTCTTTAAATGATACTAGAAAAAAACATGGAAAATGGAAAATTATTTAAAAACAAAATAACTTGGGACTAAGAGTAATAATATATTTTTAAGATAAAATGAATATTTTATATAGGGATAAATAAAAAATATTTTAAAACTGTCTTTCCTACTTTGAAGAGTACCTTTCAAAAGTATGTATGTCATGCTCTTCTAATGTGTGTGTATTTTCCTGTCTGTACTTAAAAAGTGTCATTTTTGTGGAACTTTCTATACCCACCTGTATTAACGATTTTCCCAACACTTTTCTTTCTTATCTACTAGGCATTTGGGGCTGTGGAATGATTTGGGATCACTAAATAAATTGAATTAGTGGATAACATATTCAGCTGATTTTGGTATGACAGTAAAAAGTAAAACAAATAAATTTTTTATTGATCTACCACCAAGGACCAAACATTTTATTGATTTTTCCTTAATTTGTTATGACAATCCTGTCAAAGATTACAGACATTTCCGATGTACAGATGGCAAAATCAAGATGCAGGGGGACCCCCAGTGGCCTCTGCAAGGCTACAGGTTCCCTGTGTGATGTTTTATTTTGCTTTTTTCCATTTGTCCCATGTTGCTGTTTTTGACTTTAAGTTTTGTAGCTAGAATTTAAAATCTGAAGGATTTATTTGTGAAAAAAATGTAGTCTCATTAAGGATACATTTTATCCCCAACAATCTGGGCTGGATTAAACTAAAGGGTACACATGTGTTTTCTTGAGATTACATGGGCCACCTGGGAGAGGAATCCCAGTAGCCCAGCATGCACTGGGGAAATAAGTGGGGGGCCACCCAGCCCCGATTCTGCATATGTTAAAAGTAAGTTATTAATAGTTGCAGCAACTAGAGGGACTTCAGTGGACATTAGTGGTAGAGAACTTGCATGGCGTAGATGCCAGAAAAAAGAAAACGAAGCTATGTTGTTGTCAGACTTTATGTTTTGCATTTGAGGTTGTATAAAATATTAGTACAAGGCTACTATGCTGATCATAAATTCAGTAAATTTAGAGTATCCAAATTAAAAACCACAGGCCAGCTAAAAAACAAAACAAAACAAAACAAAACAAATAGATTTTTTCATTACTTTCTTTGCATCAATTGGTGTGATGGATCTCTGTCAAAACAGCTGAAAATTTTCAACCCAGTCTAGCGGCTCATACTCTTTGCGACTGAAAGAGGTACATAATTTGCAAAGACTAGTGCACAATGAAAAGTGTAGTTTCTCTTTTTGAAAATTATGAAGAATTTCAACACAATGGCAGGAGAGCATTAAACCAGGTGTGGAAGCTTTCCAACCAGAGGTTTCTCTGTGCTTGCACAGGTCACTGGCCCAGGAAGGACCTGTGTCGGTAGGCAGCCCAGGTGGCCCTTGGGAAGGTGAGATAGATCATGGAATGGGTAATGCAGCCTGCCGGGAAGGACCATAAGCATCCCTCTCTTTATGTCCCCAAGCTTTTATGCTTTGCCAAAATCTTTTTAAGACTATCTTCCATTCAAACTACTTTAGGTAATTCTGCAGCCCAATAATCTTCCTCTGCTGTTAAGAAATGACAACGGCGTTTGAGGTACCTTTTAGTTGGGATACCTAGTGCTGCTCCTTTCTTATCTTGCTGTCTCCCTCTCCTTGCCCTGTGTGTCAGTGGCCATTTGTCCATTTATTGGTCTTTCTGTTGCATGCATAAAAGAGCCCCCAATTATATAAATTTATCACCCCATAAACTTGAATCCATTTATTATTATTATTATTATTATTATTATTAAGTATAGAAGTATAGAAATTGCTGATTCCAGAGAGACCTATAACCTCCCAAGCCAAGCTGGACCTCAATTCTTATTCTGATCTTCTTTGCTGCCTCACTCCCTTACTGCTTCAAGTGTAAAGATGTGGACACTGAGGCACAATATGGGTAAGTCACTTAGCGAAATCACACAGTACCTGAAGGCGAGTGCTAGCACTCAGTCCACAGTCTCTGACAGCTAGTCCTGTGGCCCTCCATCCCCAACCTTACCTTGTTCTAACCATTGTTACTGTAATACATGAATATTGGGTAAGATTAAGAAGCAAAATTATATATAAAGGGCTGCTCTTAATTTTGTTTTTACCATGACCCTGGTAAAATACTTTTTCAATCCTGAAAATAATTCTCTGTGAAAGCAATTTAATGCAACAGATTCCAATGATGCTATCATCCTTTTGATGGAAATGACATAGAAGGCATGTTTGCTCTGCAAACAATTTTTAAGAGGTCCATGATATATCCTGGCAAATGTGACACATTAATATGACGATTTGAAATCATATGTATAGCCACTAATTCCTTTGTATACTTCTTTATGTCAGACACTTTTCTAAATGTTTTTATGTATGCAACATATGTTATCCTCACAACATACCTAAGAAAATAGATGTTGTTAGTTTCCCCTTTTTACTGATGATTAAACTGAGGCACAGGGAAATTAACTGATTTGACAAGGTGCTGCGCTGATAACCCCAATGTTTTACCACTTCCTTATTATGGATTCACTCATCATTTTAATATGATATAAGTCTTTGATCCTCAGGTAAAAGAAATATCTCTACCCTTGGTTTGATTTAGAAGTTCCCTGGGGTCTTTTCTATGTCTAAAATTATACAGTGTTGGAGAAGAAAACATCAGCTGTAAACGACATTCAAATAATTCCCATTAACTGTCAACAATGCAATTATGTGTTATTTTTATGTCGCTCTTACAGGTTTTTTTTTTACTTTAAAAAATTAAATGATTGCATACAAAATGAGGAAATTCTCTTCTCATTTAATTGTTACTGTGAAGATAGGCACAATGATTTCATTATTCTGAGTCTATTGATTGCTCTTGAAATGCCCTGCTTCTGTAATTAGGACATGCTGTCATAAACCCCATTCCAAATCTTTCCTTCAATAACTTTTTTGGCTTTATTTTTTAGTTGTCCCCCTTTAAATGTAACAGTGCCTCATAAAATTTGAGGTTTTCAGGTAAAGCATAGTTTACTTAAACATTCTGTATTTAAGAAGCCTGGCTCAAGGTAAAACGTATTTGATAATGTTCCCTTTAAGGACAGCTTTTTATATTGCTCATTCAGCCCTCAAAAACACTTCTCTGTTGGATGACACTGTATAAATTAAACAGTGCTGATTTATGTTATAATTAGTTATATGGTGCAGTATCTTAAAATAATTTCTCAAAAGAAAATTGCTTTTCTTTTAGAGAAAAATTGGTTTAAATGTTTTTAATACTTAAAATCAGTTAGCTGAAAAAGTCAGTAATTAAAGGGCAAATGTCACAATCATACATCAAAGATACTGCCACAAAATGCACAGAAATATGCTTAAGTTCCCTTGAAAGCATGCTGTATAAAAAATAAATAACTTTGCAAATCCTAAGAATGGTTAATTTTTTAAATGTTATATATATTTCCTTATTGTTTTTCTAAAAATGACAAACACAATATACAAACACACTAATTCAATTAATTATTTTTGAGAGAGAGAGAGAGAGAGAGAGACAGACAGAACATGAGCAGGGGAGGGACAGAGAGAGAGAGACAGAATCTGAAGCAGGCTCCAGACTCTGAGCAGTCAGCCCAGAGCCCAATGCGGGGCTCGATCTCAGGAACCATGAGATCACAACCTGAGCCGAAGTCAGACGCTTAACCGATTGAGCCCTCGAGGAGCCTCTAAAATACACATTTGTAAATCAAGCATCTATGTTAGAGTTTTATATATTTAGTAGAAATAACTGAGAATTAACACCATTTTGCTCTACAGACAACTGTTAAGATGAATAAAATGCAAGCTGCAAAGTGGTAGGAAATATTTGTAAATCACATACCTGACAAAGTACTTCAATCCGGAATGTATAAAGAAATTCAACAGTGAGAAAATGGGGGGATGGTGGGGGGGAGAAAGAAAACAATGGAAAGACTCTTCACCATAGAAGATATATAACTGAAAACAAAGCACATGAAAATATGTACAACATCACTGACCATTCTAATTTATTTTTTAATGTTTTTTAATTTATTTTTGAGAGACAGCACGAGCAGGGAGGGTCAGAGAGAGAGGGAGACACAGAATCCAAAGCAGGCTCCAGGCTCTGAGCTAGCTGTCAGCACAGAGCCCAATGCAGGGTTCGAACCCACGAACCGTGAGATTATGACCTGAGCCGAAGCCCAATGCTTAACTGACCGAGCCACCCAGGTGCCCCTATCATTGACTATTCTAGAGATACAAATTAAAGACAGAATGAGATACCACAAGGTGTATATTACATGGTTATGCTCATGTGGATGTGTGACTCTCATATCTCACTGGGGAGAATGTAAAATAGTACAGTTATTTCACAGTTTCTTTTCTTTTTTTAAAATTTTTTAATGTTTCATTTATTTTGGAGAGAGAATGAGAGAGAGCGAGAGAGAGAGAGAGAGAGAGAGAGAGCGAGAGAGAGAGAAAATATGTAGGGGAGGGTCAGAGAAAGAGGGAGACATAGAATCTGAAGCAGACTCCAGGCTCTGAGCTAGCTGTCAGCACAGAGCCCGAGGCAGGGCTCGAACCCACAAACCGTGAGATCATGACCTGAGCCGAAGTCGGATGCTCAACCAACTGAGCCACCCAGGGGCCCCTATTTCACAGTTTCTTAAAAAACTAAATCTGCAGTTTAATAGTAAAATGCTTGATACTTTCTTGTAAAGCTAACCTACATTCCCACTCTTGAGTATTTACTCTAGGGAAATAAAAATTTATGTCCACACAAAATCTGGACATGAATGGTTTTTTGGCAGTTTTATTTGTATTAGCCCAAAACTGGAAACAAGCCAAACGTCCTTCAATGGGTGAAGCTAACTGTCATATATTCATACAATGGAAGAGAACTTAGCAATAAAAGGAATAAACAATCAAGACCCACGACTTGGTTGTATCTGAAGACATTTCACTGAGTGAAACAAACCACTTGCAGAATATTGTACACTACATGATCCCATTTATATAACAGGTTTGGAATAAAATGTTAGTGACAGAGAATAGATCATTGGTTAGTAGGGGTTGGGGTTGGGGAGAGAGCTCCCGTATAGGTTTATACAGGGAAGCATGAAGGTGCTTCTTTGTGGTGATGGAAGAGACTCATATCCTGATTAAGTAGTGGTTACACAAATCCACACATATGATAAATTTTGAGATTTATATACCCAAATGTACTTTCATTTGAAAATTGGTAAAATCAAAAAAAGGTCTGTAGCATAATCAACAGGATTGTACAATGCCAGTCTCCTGGTTTGGGCGATAAATATATTGTGGTAATAGGAGATGTTGTTATTGGAAGAAACTTGATAAAGGGTACCCAGGAACTCACTATGCTATTTTTGCAACTTCTGCAAGTCAACAATTATTTTAAAATAAATAAATACATGTACTCAGAATATTTATTTACTATTGACCCATGCATTACGTATTTCAAATTACAAAGTATAACCTATTATTTACAATGCTAGCTTTTGAAACAGGTAGGTACTGGTCAATGCCATCCGGTTTCATTTTTTTCCCTCTGTGAAAAAATCTTTAAATAACTTCTTGTTTAACGTTTATTTATGTTTTGAGAGAGAGAGAGAGATAGAGAGCAGATGGGCAGAGAGAGGGAGAGAGAGAATCCCAAACAGGCTCTTTGTCAGCACAGAGCCCAATGCAGGCCTCAAACTCACAAACTGTGAGATTATAACCTCAGCTGAAACCATGAGTTGGATGCTTAACTGACTGAGCCACCTCTCTTTAAATAAGTTTTTAAGTGATACACAATCTCTAAAGTTCATGGGTATATGAATTATATATATGTCTTCATCTTAGGAAGGACATTTAAGTTTGGAATTTCATGAGTATTTGAACTGAAATGAAAGAAGATTATATATGGAATGGAAAAACAATTGTTTTTAAAATTTACTTTATATTTGCCCTACTTTTTGCTAATGAAATACATTTTTACCCAACTCTTACCATATAAATTCATCATAGACAAAAGATAAGTATGCATTATAACAGTGGTTTTAATTTATTAATTTAAACACTAAGCATTTTGCTTCACTTGTGGTAGACTGAAAAATATCCCTCATATGTTTTTGCTGCATTTGTTCTGAACTAGTTTTATGGGCTAAATTTCCCAAAATGTAGCAGAGAAAGAACTCGGTAGATAGAGAAGGGTTCATTTCTGCCTTAAGTTCTCCCATTTTCCTGAGATGGTTGATTTCCATAGTAAAATGCATTGTGTTGAATAGCTCTTTTGTAAAAATCTATTATAATATATTTTTTCCAGACAGAATAATTACCTAACAACAGGAACAGCGTGTTACAGAAAACTCACTATTATCTTTTCTGAAAAGAAACAGAACTTTTCAGAAGAGAGAGGAAATAAATCAACAGAGCACACCAAGCCATATGCTCTAGGACAAAGGAACTTTAATGACAGAGACACCATGATGGCTGGTTTTGTTAAATGGACTTATGATTACTGTTAGATAAAAGCCCAAATCATTATCAGAAATTTTAGGTAATTATTTTGAGTTACTATTTCCTTTCAGATTGAAGACCATATCTGACTTTGATGAGATTTTTTTTATGTGTGTTTCAAAAGACTAGGAGAGGAGAGGAGGAAGAAGCTACTGCAGAACAAATGGGAGAAGATACTACCCAAGATTTTAAGACAATAGATTTAAGTAGTAAATTCATGATAATAATAACATTCCTGATTATTAAAACACAAGCTATTACTTACAAGGGAAATTATTACCTTGTCATTGAATAAAACACTTTACAACTTTGTTTCAGCAAATATTTATTGATTCCCAGGAAGTTTGCTGGACACTTGGAACTGAAACATGGGTAAACCCAGTTCTCTTTCTTGAGAAAATTATATTTAAGTGGGCAGAAACACAATACCTATAACATAGTAGAAAGAATTGTGTCCCCCCCAAAAGATATATCCAAGTTTCAGTGTATGTGACTTTATTTGGAAATAAGATCTTTGCAATTGTAACTAATTTAATGATCTCAAGATGATATTTAACTGGATTTAGAGTAGGTCCTAAATCCAAAAGCCGATGTTTTTATAAGAAGGGGAGAGGAAACAGAGACATATGGAGAGAAAAAGGCCATGTGAAAATGGAGGGTGGGAATCTGTACTTCACATTTTCTCTAGGGACAAGCTGGTCAGTCCAAATGTGTTCTTCGGGCAAAGGTAGATGTGTAAGAGTAAAAACAGGAACATCCAAATCCTCTTGAAGTCTAAGAATGGAACTGACCCACTGACTTTCCTGCTTTATTCTACCGGTCAAAACAAAGCCAAGACATGGAAAGGTATATCCCACCCTTTTAGTCAGAGTAACTTCAAAGTCCCATGGAAAAAGGCTATGACTACAAGGAGATTTGTTGAAAAGGAACAATAATGCAATTGACCATAATCGGCTTCAAAGCATTCCCACATTTTCTGTTGTATTTCAGAATATTTTTTCTTCAGATTCTTGGCTATTCTTTTTCGTCACCTAAATCTCTAATCAATAGATTGCCAGTAGGCTCCACTTTTGAGCCCCTTTTCCTTTCTGTATACTCTTTTTAAGTTTTCTCATCCAGTTTCCTAGGCCACAAATAATGACATAATATATATTCCATTAAGGGAGGATTTTGATTTTTTTTACTGATATGGTTCATGTTTACATACAAGAGCTTGGCACATATATGTGCTTCATTCAGTAAAATATATTTTTGTGAATGAATGAATCTGTAAATCAGTATGATGGTGACTCGGGAACTCCTGTCTTGACCTCTCCTTTGAACTTCAAACACTTTTATCCAGCTGGCTCTTTGAAAGCTCTATTCAAATGTCTTTTAAGAATTTCATATTAACCTTCTAAATCTGTCCTCCCCAAATCCTCTACAGATGAGTAAATGGCAAATTCATCTTTCATTTAGTCATACCTAAAACCTTGAGGTCATTTTTTATTTTTCTGCTTTGCTCATACTGAGTGTTTATAGTGTTTATGTATATATCTGTAACCAGTTTGGAAATTCCTCTGGCAATTTTTTAAAGTTAAATCTGTGTATAGCAGACTTTTTCATATTAGGTTCAAACTGGAAACAATCCAAATATCCATTAACATGAGAGCAGATAAAGAGTTTGGATATTCATACAATGGAGTACTGCTCCAAAATAAAAGGGGAGAAACTATTGATACATGCAACATTAATGAACTTTGAAAACACTATCCTGAGTTTAAAAAGCCAGGGTAGAAAAGAGTACATATGATTCCATTTATATGAATTTCTAGAAGAGGCATAACTAATTTATGAGGAAATAAATCAGAATAGCAGTTGCCTGGAGAGAACAGTGATGGACTGGGAAGGGTAATAATGAATATTTCTGGAATGATGGAAATGTTTTTTATATGAATATAGTTGTGTGCTTTATAGGTATAGCAAGTGCCAGTATTCTAACCTTAAGATGTGTGCCTTTCACTGTATACATTTTAATATTCAATAAAACAATAAAATACTATACATAGCATATAAACATATGCTAGAATAATAGCCAAGAAAAATAGATAATAATAACCACCAAACTTAATGAATATTTATTTGAAGATTAATAACATTTCAGAAGTTCTACACATGTTTTTAAGTGTGCCATCTACATTTTTACCCCAAAATGAACACGAGAAATGTGTGAGGGCCGCCTGGGTGGCTCAGTCAGTTGAGCCTCTGACTTTGCTTCACGTTATGATCTTCCAGTTCATGAGTTTGAGCTCCACAGTGGGCTTGCTGCGGTCAGATCTTCTGTCCCCTTCTCTCTCTCTGCCCCTCTCCTGCTCGTGCTCTCTCTCAAAAAACAAGTAAAAACCTAAAAGACAAAAAGAAATGTATCAGGGGCGCCTGGGTGGCTCAGTCGGTTAAGCCTCCGGCTTCAGCTCAGGTCAGATCTCACGTTCGTGGGTTCGAGCCCCGTGTCAGGCTCTGTGCTGACAGCTAGCTCAGAGCCTGGAGCCTGCTTCAGGTTCTGTGTCTCCTTCTCTCTCTGACCCTCCCCCTCTCATGCTCTGTCTCTCTCTGTATCAAAAATAAATAAAACATTAAAAAAATTAAAAAAAAAGAAATGTATCAATATTTAACTTAAAAAAAAAACTTAGCATGTATATAAATCTATAATTCTATAAATCTATTCCTAAGTAATATATTAAATAGATTTGCATGTTGTAACTGTTTAAAACTATAGGTATGACTCTGCAATTTGCTTGTTTCTTTTGATGATGATCGGTATTCAGTTTTAATAAAATCAAATGAATCAATTTCTTTACTTTTTAGTTTATAGTTTGCATTAGTTCTCCTTTGTTTAAAACTTTCAACTGTACCCTAAATATATGAAAAGATTTTGAATAATTGTTATCCTTTTTGTTCTATTTATTTTTTCTTTGTATTAAGATTTGCTTTTCCAATTTAAGGTCTCTGACCATGTGGAGTTGATTTTTATGTCTGTTATATATAAACATCTAATTTTATTCGTTTGCTTTTGGATAACCAATTATACTAGTACCAACTTTTTTTAAATTTTTTTCTAATTTTTTTAAAATTTATTTTTGAGAGACAGAGAGAGAGACACAGTATGAATAGGTAAGGGGCGGAGAGAGAGGGAGACACAGAATCTGAAGCAGGTCCAGGCTCTCAGCTGTCAGTACAGAGCCTGATGCAGGGTTTGAATTCACGGACCCCGAGATCATGACCTGAGCCGAAGTTAGACACTTAACGACTGAGTCACCCAAGCGCCCCTCATTTTCTAGGCTCTATCTTTTGTCTTCTTACTTCCTTTAGTCAGAAAGTGCCCTGGGCCATAACTCCAGACTGTATGAAGCAGGAGAATTTTTTCACCTGTTCCTCTAAACTTTGTGTTCTGGTCCAATCACCTTTCTCTTGAGAAGCATTTTTCCTTTTCAATATATTAGGGGAGCGGAAATCATGGTCCCCATGGCCCTGTGTAGAATCCATCCAACTGGTACCTCTACTTCTGATCACAACATTGGGTTTCGAATGCTCGATATGTTTATCTTGATTTGAGAGCTGGATACATCGTCTTTCCAGTTTGCAATAGAGTCTGTGCATCAAAGTGGGCTACACTATCTCCCTGATTTGCTTCTTTTACCCACAGTTACATGTCTATACATTTGGAAGTTTATTATTTTTTGCCCATTTTCTGAAATATAACTCTAAATGAGTAGGCTCTTCAGATTTTCTCCTATAAGTGTTTAAAATGAAATAACAGTTTGAGGTGAAAGTTTATAGCAATGTGCCATTTGAAGAATGAATTTTAGGAAATGATTGAGCAGTAAGAGCAGATAAAACATGTACTGTATTCTTTCTGTGTTTTAACCTTCTACTTACTTCTAATGCCTCATATACAGAGCATAATAGCATAGACTGCCGGTAATGGAAACCAAACATTTAACTGAGGATATAAAATGCTTTGAGAATCCTCAGGGTTAACCCTGAATCTGTCTGTAAGCCCAGGTTCTACATTTGGAGAGAAGGAAAATTATAAATATATCCAGTAGCATGGCAGTTAGCTTCTGTTGGACTTTTCATTATCAGTTTGTCTCAAAGCTTTCTTTTTAAATGTTATTGTGGGTAATGACAGAGGATGAAATAAACACATATTTGGGCCTGACACAAGGAATAAAACCCCCTGCAGGCAATTTAAAGGAAGAATGGAACATAGAAATTTATACCTGAGTTGGAAGCAGCCACAAACTGCTACAGAAATGAACACAAAGCCTGTGGTATGTGGATGGAGTGCACCAAGTTTGCTTCTCTGAAAGTGACTTTCAGAAATACAGTCCATCCATATATCAGGTTAGGCTTGTGGTCACTACATACACATGGCTGAGATGTGAGACTGTCCACTCTGATTCACCAGTAAGTGTTTGGCACTGGGACAGGAACTCAGTACTTGGCACTTCTTCCATTGAAACCCCAAGAACAATGTTATCTCTAGTGTATGTGGAACTATATAGTCCAAGAGGCATTCATATGAATAATACAGAAAAGGACCAGCTGGATGGTATCAAAGGGTCAAGGGCATCACCTTTGGAGGGATAGCCATAATTTATGATCTTAGGAGACTGGTCTGTATGTGTTTGCTGCTTTGATTTTTTAAAAAGATTAAGATTTTGGATAACTCTAATAAGTATCAAATTTCTAATGATTTGTTCAAACTGAAACTTTTTAAAGATACTTAGCTTTTCTCGAATTTTAATGTATGAGGGCTTTCAATGTCCTCATTTTCAATCTGTTTATGCTGCAATAGCAGAAGTTTTCACAAAATAAAATGTACTGAAATGGGAGACTTATGAAAAGTATTACTTCAATATCATGTTCGTTTAAATAACAAAATTTAAATACATATTACTTACACATATTATCACTAACTACTTTTCAATACACACCAAGATTATTTTGTAATTCAGAGTGCACTCAAGATGATTTTTTTGACCAATGAAGAAATTATGCTACCTCTCAATTATTAGTCATAAGCTGTGGAAGTAAAAAAGGAAATTCACTAGCATAAAAGTTAAGTATATTAACAATGAAATAACTAGGGGCTCCTGGGTGACTCAGTTGGTTAAGTGGCCGAGTTCAGCTCAGGTCATGATCTTGTGGTTCATTAGTTCGAGCCTCGCGTCAGGCTCTGTGCTGTCAGCTCAGAGCCTGGAGCCTGCTTTGGATTCTGTGTCTCCTTCTCTCTTTGCCCTTCCCTGCTCATGCTCTGTCTCTCTATCTCACAAAAATAAATAAACATTAAAACATTAAAAAAAACAATGAAATACTATATACGGTACCGGTGGTGATAAAACATGGAAACCAGCTGTTTCCTTACAGAGTTAATATACTCAAAGTGGGATTTGCAAAATTTCCCACTCTTAGGGTTTAATATCCACGAACTCCTTTCTGATAATATACTCTTCACCTCGAATAATCTGGTTTACATAAATTTATAGTTATCATTTATTATGTTATTTATTTTTAAAAATGTTTTTAACGTTTATTCATTTTTGAGAGACAGAAAGAGACAGAGCATGAGAGAGGGAGGGGCAGAGAGAGAGGAAGACACAGAATCCAGAAACTGAAGCAGGCTTCAGGCTCTGAGCTATCAGCACAGAGCCCCACGTGGGGCTCGAACTCACCAACTATGAGATCATGACCTGATCTGAAGTCAGACACTTCAGTTGACTGAGCCACCCAGGCACCCTTCATTTTATTTATTTAACTAATTGAAATCATGTAGAAACAGAAGGAAAATATACAAATTTATGTATCAGAGTCTTGAAAATGTGCACAGCTTTTACAAAAGCCTGAGGTCCACTTTTCAAGGTTACTCTAATCTACATTTCCACAGAAAATGAGAATCTATATCATCATAATGCGTTTCTATGGTAACTATTTTATGCTGAAAATAAACTAATAAATCTTATAAGAAGATTGCCCTTCATGGACTTTGGACAAATCACCGTGTCTTTTTATTTATCAGTTCTGAAAGTTCTTCAATATCTGTCACTCTGGTCTTTGTTCATTCAGAGCAGCTAGAGGGATCAAGATGGTCTAAAGTTCCATTTACCAGAAGCAACACATAGTTAACCGAGCAGGCTAAGTGAGTAAGTGATCTAACTAGGAAAGAGTAGTTGTGTTTCAGGGCATACCTGTGCTATGAACCAAAATTTGTGGCAGATAGAAATAAGGAATGGGATTAGGCATGGATGCTAGAAATTCCAAGAAAAGAGAAAGAATTCTCTTAGTCTCTAATGACCCGTAATTGTCATAACTATGTGTCATGGTACGATATTGATGAACAAGTACAAGTAAATAAATATAAACAAAAAAATAAGGTGTTTTAGGTTTTGACTATCAATTTCCCAAAAAGCTTGGTGCCAAGATGCTATAGGGCATCAATCCGAGGGTACCCCCCTTGAGCACTGCCCTACATTTCATCACTTCTCAGTGCCTCAATCATCCAACGCAAGATGAGGACAATAATATTTCTCCTACTTCCTTGATGAGACTATTTTGAAAACAAAATCAGGGATTAAGACAGATTCTTCCACTAACCTATATAGTACCTTGTAACCATTTTTTAAAGTGCCTCATGCTTTCAGGTGACCTGAGTAGGTTTCCCTTTCTCTCTAGTCTGGAAACATGCTCCCTGGGTACACAATAATGCCTAGAATATGATAAGAGCATCAAAGCAAAAGACTGGTAATATTCAAAATTAATTGCTTCTGGTGATGACGTTGTCTCCAATTTAAGAAACTGAAAGCCAGTCTTGGCATATCTAGACATGTCACTAATGTCTCATTATATTGTGGTAGGCATTGCAGAGAGATGGCAATCCAGACTTCTCTGGAAAAAAATGTCCCTCACACCTCCAGAATCACTTTTTCTGATTTGTTTTACAATATGGTTTGCAAATTCTTTGATGCTGTTCTCATTCAAGGCAGGCATTGTGGTATTTAGATCAGGGGGCATGCATGAGTCCTTTAAGGGTGGGTAATAAAAGGTGATGTGACACCAGAACATTCAAACATGGAGTCCTGGGTTGCCATGGAGAATATCCACCTATCCTATAACCACCTTGTTGTGAGGAAGCCAAGCCCCACAGAGATGTGACATGTAGGTACTGCTATCAGCTTCTCCAGCCTAGCACAGCCTCCACATCTTTTCAGCCCAGCTTCCCTACATGGGAGCAAAAGAGACTTTGCATTATTATAATGCGCATGTATTGAGTAACCCCCAATCTTTGAGTCTGCCCAGCTGAAGTGGCAAGGCTTGAAGAAGAGAGAAAACTACCCACTCTACCCTTCTTCTCATCTTCCCTAACCTATAGATTCTGTAAGAATAATAAAATGACTGTTTTTATCTACCATTATAGGGTAATTGTTACCTAGTGAAAGTAACTGCTACAGAAATTTTGTTCCAGAGGTGAAATAGTGAAGATTTCCAGACTAAGCTGATATCCTAACAGGATAAGACTACAGGAGTAGGGCTGGGGAGGCAATTTGAATGTAAAAGCTACGCAAATAATTTATAGTCAGAAGACTAAGTGTAGTGATTTCAAAACATGGCCCCCAAAACTTTTGAAAAGTATCCATTGAGAGTTGTAATTTGTGTTCCTTCCCATTAATCAAGGTAGACTTTCACTAATAAAGTATACTGTTAAGTCCTAGGTAAATTGTTATGTAGCACTTTGACCTGGATTGTTCTTTTTCTTTAAAAAATCCATACATATTTATCAAGAAATAGCTAACATTCCATAACATACACATAGTTTTAGAGCGCAGTTTGATGAGTTTTGACTATTATATACACCTGTATAACCACCCTAAGGAACCAAGGGGTCTTTTCCAATTTTTATTTTTCTCTTAACCCCCTCTCCATCCAGGCAATCACTGCTCTGAGTTCTGTTAGCATAGATTAATTCATTTGCCAGAGGTACTCTTGAATTCCAATTACACATTTGGTGGAACCCCTTGTAACTAAGTGTAGCACGTGACTAGTTCCTGCCAATGAAATTAGTACATATGAGTGCCTTCTCTACATCTCTTCCAATTGGCTAGCTGAATGTCAACTACTCCAGGGCACAAGATGAAAGGAGGTCAGGATCACCAATCCTTAGACAGGTATAACTCACTGTATTACACCTTGGGTCACTGCCTGAATGGGAAAGGAACTTCCATTACGCCCTTTTATCATATTTTATCCATTATGGCATACGCCCTTTTCTCAACCAATGCGCCATACATAATAGGCTCTTAGAATCTAGCATCTTATTATTTAAAGAAACAATATACATCAGTAACCCTGCCTCATAAACTACTGAGAAAACAAATACCTTGTTGAGCATGGAGTCTGACCTGGTTGGACCCACAATACCTAACGACCATTGATAAAGGAGGCCTCCTACTGTGAGGATTCTGATGTCACCATATGCCTGCCTCCGTAGTTAGCTTTTCTGGTCTCTTTTGGTTGTCTAGCCCCAATTTGTGTTAATTTCTTCTTTATTTAGACATTTCAATATATTAAACTGAGTTTTACTCAAGGTGGCAGACCTGGCTTGTTGATATTTATATAAGTTCATCTCTGTTGCTCTAATTTGTTGATTTTAAAGTTTTAACTTTAAGATGTGATCTTATTTTTCTCTTTATGTTTTTAAGAATTTGTCACCATTGCCATTCAAAAGATAATCATTGGAGAAAATGATTAAAAACACCAACATTTGTTTTCTTCAACACAATTGATGGTAATCAATTATATACATCAAAATTAAATGCTAATACTAAGAACAGCAAAGATCTTTCTTTAGATTCTTAACATCTACTATTTAGGGGAACCTGGGTGGTTCAGTAGGTTAAGCATCTGACTCTTGATTTCAGATTATGATCTCACAGTCATGAGATTGAGCCCTATGTTGGGCTCTGTGCCAAGTGGAGAGGAGCCTACTTGGGATGCTCGTGCTCTCTCTCTCTCTCCCTCCTTCCCTCCCCCTCCTCCACTTTTGCATGCATGCTCTCTTTCTCTAAAAAATAAAATAAATAAACTTTAAAAAATCTACTGTTTAATCACTAATGGATTGTCATTTCCTGTTTATTTTACTGTGGCTCAGGCTGTTTTAATACTAATGTGTTTGCATTAGCTTGACATATATCCATATTTTTATACAATTAGAGCATGGTGAATTTTTTGTATTGTTTTAATTTTTAGTTTAATTTGTTAATGCAGAAAGAGTTCAAAACTCTATGCTAAATTAGTTCTTAAATAAAATGTTATTCCCTCAAAAAACTGAATGTTTGATTTTTAACTTTAAAAGGAAAGGTCAGTAAGGAAAAAAGACAGCACTTAGTCTCCATGCCAATATATAAGAATTTAGGAACAATTACTTCATTTGAATTTCTCCATATAATTTTATTTTTTTAATATAGAGGCTTATAGAGATAAAATTAACACACAGTAAACTGAGCATATTTGAAGTACACAGCTGGTTAAGCTTTGACATATGTACACACCCACAAAGTAAAGATGAGAAATAAATCCATCACCCCAAGAGTTTCCTCATGCCCTTTAGAAACCCTTTCTCCATTGTATTCTATGCCCTGCCCCCACCTTCCATGTCTCCCAGCAACTACTGATCTGCTTTCTTTCTCTATAGATTAGTTTTCATTTTCTACAATTTTATCTAAATGGAGTCATACATTATGTACTGGATGTATTGGTTTTTTTAAACTCAGCGCATAATTATTTTGAGGTTCAAACATGTTCTTGAGTGTAGCATTCCTTTTTATTGTTGAATAGTATCTGACTGTATGAATATACCACAATTTGTTTATCCATTCATTTCTTAATAGGTTGTTTCCAGATCTTGGTTATTATAAATAAAGCTGCTTCAAACATTTGTGTATACATTTTTATATGGACATAAGCTTTCATGTCTTTCACTAAATACCCAGGAACAAGATGGCTGGATTATAAGGTAAGCATATGTTTAACTTTTTTTTTTTTTTTAATAATAGTTCATTGTCAAATTGGCTTACATATGACACCCAGTGCTTCTCCCCACAAGTGCCTCCCTCCATGACCATCACCCCCTTTCCCACTCCCCCTCCCCCTTCAGCCCTCAATTAGTTCTGAGTATTCAATAGTCTCTCATGATTTGTGTCGCTCTCTCTCTCTCCAACTTTCTTTCCCCTTTCCCCTCCCTATGGTCCTCTGTTTGGTTTCTCCTGTTAGACCTATGAGTGAAAACATATGGTATCTGTCCTTCTCTGCCTGACTTATTTTGCTTAGCATGACACCCTCGAGGTCCATCCACTTTGCTACAAATGGCCATATTTCATTCTTTATCATTGCCATGTAATACTCTATTGTGTATATATATACATATATATATATATATATATATATATATATATATATATATATACCACATCTTCTTGACCCATCCATCAGGTGATGGATATTTAGGCTCATTCCATGATTTGGCTATTGTAGAAAGTGCCGCAATGAACATTGGGGTACATGTGCTCCTATACATCAGCATTTCTGTATCCTTTGTGTAAATCCCTAGAAGTGCTATTGCTCAGTCATAGGGGAGTTCTATTGATAGTTTTTTGAGGAACCTCCATACTGTTTTCCAGAGTGGCTGTACCAGTTTACATTCCCACCAAAAGTGTAGGAGGGTGCCCATTTCTCCACATCCTCGCATCTATAGTCTCTTGATTTGTTCATTTTAGCTACTCTGACTGGTGTGAGGTGGTATCTCAGTGTGGTTTTGATTTGTATTTCCCTGATGATGGGTGACACTGAGCATCGTTTCACGTGCCTGTTGGCCATCTGGATGTCCTCTTTGGAGAAGTGTCTGTTCAGGTCTTCTGCCGATTTCTTCTCTGGGTTATTCGTTTTTTGGGTATGGAGTTTAGTGAGTTCCTTGTAGATTTTGGATAGTGCCATTTGCCACTATCTTTTCCCATTATGTTGGTTGCCTATTAGTTTTTTTTTATTGTTTCCTTTGCATTGCAGAAGATTTTAATCTTGATGAGGTCCCAATAGTTTATTTTTGTTCTTGATTCCCTTGCCTTTGGGGATGTGTTGAGGAGAAAATTCCTATGATTGAGGTCAAGGAGGCTGCTTCCTGCTTTCTCCTCCAGGGTTTTGACGGCTTCCTATCTCACATTCAGGTCCTTTATCCATTTTGAGTTTATTTTTGTGAATAGTTTAAGAAAGTGGTCTAATTTCACTCTTCTACATGTTGCTGTCCAGCTCTCCCAACACCACCTGTTGAATAGGTTGTCTTTTTTCCATTAAATACTCTTTCCTGTTTTGTCAAAGATTAATTGGCCATACACTTGTGGATCCAGTTCTGGGCTCTCTATTCTATCCCATTGGTCCATGTGTCTGTTTTTGTGCCAATACCATACTATCTTGATGATGACAGATTTGTGGTAGAGGCTAAAGTCTGGGATTGTGATGTCTCCTGTTTTGGTTTTCTTTTTCAATATTACTTTGGCTATTCAGGGTTTTTTGTGGTTCCATACGAATTGTAAGATAGTTTGTTCTAGCTTTGAGAAGAATGCTGGTGCAACTTTTATGGGGATTGCATTGAATGTGTAAATTGCTTTCGGTAGTAATGACACTTTAACAATGTTTATTCTTCCAACCCATGAGCACAGAATGTTTTTCCATTTCTTTGTGTCTTTAATTTCCTTCATAAGTTTTCTATAGTTTTCAGCATACAGGACTTTTACATCTTTGGTTAAGTTTATTCCTAGGTATTTTATGATTTTTCACGCAATTGTGAATAGGATCTCTTTCTTGATTTCTCTTTCTGTTGCTTCATTTTTGGTGTATAAGAATGCACTGATTTCTATACGTTGATTTTGTACCCTGAAACTTTACTGAATTCATTGATCAGTTCTAGAAGGCTTCTGGTGGAGTTGATCGGGTTTTCCATGTAGAGTATCATGTCATCTGCGAAAAGTGAAAGTTTGACTTCTTCCTTGCCAATTCTGATGCCTTTTATTTCCTTTTGTTGTCTTATTGCTGGACTTCCAATGCTATGTTAAACAACAGTGGTGAGAGTGGACATCCTTGTCGTGGCCCCGATTTCAGGGGGAAAGCTCAGCTTTTCTCCATTGAGGATAACATTAGCTGTGGGCTTTTCATAAGTGGCTTTTATGATGTTTAAGTAAGTTCCTTCTATCCCGACTTTCTCGAGGGTTTTTATTAAGAAGGATGTTGTATTTTGTCAAATGCTTTTTCTGCCTCTATCAACAGGATCATATGTGGTTTTTTTTCTTTTGTTTTCTTAATGTGATGTAATACATTGATGGATTTGCCAATATTGAACCAGCCTTGTAACCCAGGAATGAATCCCATTTGATCATATAATTTTAAAATATTTTTGATAACTTCATATCTTCCCTTTTATCCACAGATGTATTTTGCTTAATATAAACTAATGGGATTTAAGAATGAGGTTTGGATTGGAGTGCCTGGGTCTCTCAGTTGGTTAAGTGGCTGACTCTTTTGATTTTGGCTCAGGTCATGATCC
The DNA here is from genome assembly GCA_004023785.1 of Mungos mungo. NCBI lineage: Eukaryota > Metazoa > Chordata > Mammalia > Carnivora > Herpestidae > Mungos > Mungos mungo. The sequence continues at coordinate 44,982 of PISW01005986.1, forward strand.
CAGGGTCCTGGGATCAATCCCAACCTTAGGCTCTATGTTGTCAATGGAGAGCCTACTTGGGATTATCTACCTCTTCTTTCTCTGCCCCTTCCCAAATCATGCACATACTCTCTCTCTCTCAAAGTAAATAAAATAAACTTTATAAAAAATGAAGCTTGGATTTGGTTTATGAGGAGATTATCTTTAATGACAGAAGAAATCTCTAAATGTAGGGCCATTAGAAATGTATTATGATTGTTTAGACCTTGATATCATGAATCATTTATATCACAGACAGTGTGCTATTCCAAAAGGGATGTGTTTTCTCCTTTCCACAGCAGAGGGTTGTTGCTGTACATCTTTAACTGGTTGATCCAATAGCCCCACAAAGACAACACGTCTAAAATTTAATTTGGAAATGTTAAAATTCAAGGGACTCTTAGGTAGTATAGTTGGTTAGAGATCAGAGCTTGGTTTCAGCTCAGGTAATGATCTCAGTTTCTGAATTTGAGCTTCACATAGGAGCCAGCTTAGAATTCTCTCCCTCTCTCTGTCCCTCCCCAGCTCATTTGGTCTCTCTCTCTCTGTCTCTGTCTCTCCGAAATAAATTTAAAAATTCAACATAATATTGTAATTGTGAAATCTCTAGTGTTAACTGCATGAATTGTTATGAGGATTAAATAAAATAATACATGTAAACATGAAACATATTTATGACGATGATTTCCCCCATTTATCCTCACCAATAATTTATTTCGAAAATGCCAAACCTACAAAAATGATGCAAGGGGTGTACAATGAACCACATATAATTATCATCTAGATTCATTATTTGTTAATATTATGTCAGATCTGTGCTATCACACATACATACACATACACCTTTTTTGCTGAAACATTTAAAAATTACTTACAGATACCATGACATTTCATTTCTAGACATTTGGTAAGTATCTCCCAGGAAAAGCACACAAACACATTCTCCAACATAAACATACATTTTCTCATATTCAGAAAATGTAACATGAATATAGAACTATTTTCTAATACATGGTTATAACCAAATCTACCAATTGTCCTAATACTTTAACTTATAGTCTTTAAGAAATAATCCAGGTTGCAATCAAAGATCACTTCTTGTATTTAGTTTTCATGACTTCCCAGCTGCTTTTATCTAGAACGGTACTCCATCTATTTGACTTTCATGATAGTATCATAAATAGTTTCAGTTATTTCAAAGAATACAATATCCATTTGTTTTCTCCTGGTAAGACTCAAGCTACCCTTTCTTTGGCATCGCTGGAAAGAATATACATATTTTACGCATATTATTCAGTGCTTGTATTGCAGGACACTGGTTTTTCCTTCCGATAAGGTTTGGATTTCTTTTGCCAGGTGCAGTGATGTCTTGCTTTTTCAGGCCATGGCTCCGGGGTTTCCGGTCTCTGTAATGACCAAACAGTATGGAGGTTGTAGCCCTCTTCTTGAATTTGGCTCTTCAGGACCTCTGCCCACAACAGGTGTACCACTCTGGTTGGCCCTGTAGTCCTACCTTGTCGCTCCAGCTAATAGAATCAGTTGAAAATGACTGTGAATCCTTTGGGCCCCACAGCTAACACTATTGGGGGTAAATCCAGAAAGAAAGTGGGAGTGGTTCAGGTTCCATCTCTGGTGTCCTCAGGGCTCGGATCCCTATCCGCAACTTGGTTATGGAACTCTTTCAGTTCTGGCTGCATTTTTGCAGGGAACAAATTTCTTGGACCTAGGTCCTAATCAATTTCATGTTTTGGGGTCCTTACCCTATTCTTGACCAGTAACTCTTCATTATTTTATTAAAGAGTTCATGATACTAAGTTGGGTCTTTTTTTTTTCACCTTTTAAAATATCTTTGGAGGGAAATTTGATTCAAATCACTTAGGCCACCAATATTAAATGAAGAAATATTACTGACTTTTTTTAGTCCTTTTTTTCAGCTTTATATATTTTTCAGTTTATTATTTACAACTTACACGTTGCTAATATTTTTGCCTTTAGTACCTTCTTTTATTCTCAATTCTCTTCTATTTGAAATTTTATGGTATTAATCTCCAATGTATTATTACATATAATTAAGCATTTTAGTCTCTGTAATGAATGATTACATACATTACTGCATATATGTATATACTCTCCAAGTATAACACCTTTATGAGGTAATTCAATTGCTTTCTTCTGTTTTCCAGTCACCAAAGTTGTCATACTCAATTTTAGTTTGAGAAACCAATTCAGTGAGTCACAACCATTAAAAAAGAAACATTAGAACAAAAAATCTTAACATGAAGCACACATTGAAAATTCATTAAAATTTATTCATTTATATACATACACACATACACACTGATATCTGCCATATAAACACTGAATATAGAAAAATGTACAAAATATGTACGTACATATAGATCATGGGTACAACTTTTAAAAAGTTGGAAAGTCAGTTGTTCCCTGTTTGCTTCTTTACCTTATTATATTAAAAAGCCTAACTTTTTATATCTCTTGTTTTCTAAGAAAATAGGAGAATATACTAAATTATTCTCTTTACACTTCTTTCATATATATAATTGTGTCTTGTTTATAAATTTTCCTTTTTCTGGGTATGCTCCTCAAGGGTCTTTCTAAAATATGATTTTTATGTGATGAAGCTTCTGATGTTGTTAGGAATTAAAACTTTGTATTGTACCTTTTGTATTTAAATGACAGATTTCAATTCTATTTATGATATAAATTTCCTTCAACACTTGGAATATATTATGCCACTGTCTTTTCATCTTCTCATCTTCAGTGCTACTACTAATCAGTCCAATTTTAGTGTGATTTTTACTTCAGCTGATTGTCAATTTTTGCTTCTCCGGAGACTGGAATTTTTCCCTTCATTTGCAGGGAGAAAAATTGTCAGACTGACAATTCTTCTCTACAACAGTTGGCAAGTTATATCTCTCTCTATAGGAGTTCTGCACAGCTTTTAACATCAGGTTTTCTGACTTGCATATTTTCCTCTAAATTTTTTTTCTCTCATGAGACAGTTTTATGGTAGGGAGTGAACAGTCTGTGCTGGTTCACGGTGTTGTCAGCCTGACCAACATCACACATTTCTTTCATGACTTGAGCTGATGTTGGATGCTCAACTGACTGAGCCACCCAGGAGCCCCAACACATTTTAAAAATCAGTATAAGCACCTAGAAAGAGCATACATACTTGTCCTTTCAACTTTCTCAGTGTATACTGAATTCTCAACTCAGTGAAGTTAGGCTTTCTTTTTATCTATTACCATTAAATTGTTCTTAACTTCATCACTGACGTCCTTGTTTCTAAACTTAGCATGGTTCAACAGTTTAGGCCTCAACTGATAGTTCATATTAGCTCATGTGCACTCTCAACTATTTAATTATCAGATTTCACTCCCAGTTTGAATTCCAAAATTCCATTTAATTTTGGACCATATTTTATATCCCTTAAGCCTCTGTTTATCTTCTCTCTAATGACTGTTCTTCCCTAGCCTTTTATGTTGTTACAAAGACTACACATGGTACATGCATAAAAGGTATGGATGGGCATTTGGATGTATAATGGAGATATAATGGGTATAAAATGGATATAAGTCTATCTTTAACTTGGAAAAGAGATTCTACTACTTCGAGACCACATCCATTTACTTGCTACATCTTCTTACTGGTATATCCCATAGACATTCCTAATTCAGCATGTTCAAAGCTAATGTCATCATGGATTTCCTAAACATGATGCCAGTTCTGTATAGCCATCAAAATAGTAATTTAATCAACTCAGTGTCTTAAGATTTAACAGGGCTTCCCATTGTATTTTATACTTTTTCCTAATTCTTCCAACCCAGCATTATCCTTTGATGATTTTGTCTTTTTTATGTTTATTTCTTTTGAGAGAGATTGTGAACAGGACAGAGAGAGGGAGAGAGTGAATCCCAAGTAGGCTTCACACTGCCAGTGCAGAGCCAGGCACAGGGTTCCATCCCAAAAACCATGAGATCATGACCTGAACCCAAACCGAGAGTTGGATACTCAACTGACTAACCCACTCAGGCACCTTGATGATTATGTCTTAATACCTCTGAGTCTGTATCTCTTTCTCCATTCTCAAAATCTATTTCTTACTTCTGGTGTGTATTAACTTTTTCTTGAAGCCTTACAGTAGTCTCTCTTATGGACTAATTTCCTGGGATTTCAACCCTCTCTAATATATTTTCAACTATGACAATACAATCCTGTCAATTCTACTGAAAATATGGCTAATAGCTCCATGGCAGAAATTAAAATTACTTGCCATCGATACAGGCCACATAAAAACTGGCTTCTATCTGCACAGTCCATTCCATCACTCCTTTTGTTTATACTTAGCATTACTGGTATCTTTACTTCTCATAAAAACAGCACATTCTCAAACATTCTCTAGATTATTTTCACTTTGCTGTACCTTGCCTACTTTTCCTTCTTTGGATTTCACCTCAAATAGTATAGTTCATGTTAAATCTTCCTTGAATCCCAGAGAACCATAGACGCCAATGCATTGGTACTCCTCTGAATCTTATATTTGTAATAAGGCATATTGGAATAGTCTTCCTCTCTGTTTACTTATTAATGTGTCAGAGTTTTTTAGAAGAAGGTTAATAATAGAAACTACCGCATGTAGTTTTGCAATTAAATTCCTGAAAAACAGATTTGAAATTCAATCCCTGGAAAACAGCACAACATAAGTTTTCGCTATAAATATTACTATCTAGCCATAGTGATTAATTCACAGATTTGCTACTCTTATAAATTGACACAGCTGAAAACAGTACTACACGTCTTCAATAAACATACACTGAATTTATGAATACCCTTGGAAATATGTCTCACTCATATCTCACGACATCAAGGGTATGAAACTGAGGTGACAATGGAAGAAACATGTTTCCAATTCTTTGTCAAATATATCAGTAGATATCACAGACATTGTCAGGTCAAATTATAATAAGCCATGCCAGAGGTTACAGGTGTCTAAACTCCAGGAAAAAATGAACATGAGATCTGGAATGAGATCAACGTACGATATTGGCAACTCACACCAAATACAGGGGTTAATTCTTCTTGCTAAGGCTATGCAGCAGATGGGCTGTTTTAGAGCACTCCCAGCCTTAGCTATTTCAAACCTTGTGGGAATATAGGATATACCCTCTATTGGGGTGGTTTCACCTCTTGAGTAAATGCTTCGTGTTACATATATAAATTATCATTCTTGCTAAGGTTTTTTCTGTACTTTACCCTATGATGTTATAAGACTGCAATGGTTTGTATCATGACATGATGCATGGGAATGGGCGTTTTCACCATGAATTGTAGATATATTCAAGTCACTGCTGTGTACGTTCTGAAATTATTAGAAAGGAAATCTACCAAAATCAGTGTCATCACCTGTCACACACACCTGAAATATGCGTGTATGCGTACAGATGCACACTGACATACAATGATACACAAGCTCATCAGCAACATAAATGGAACACACACAACTTCTGTCTTTCAAAATTAAGTCTATTGAAAACTTCCCAGGGGACCATCTAAACCTACACTATGAATGAGAAGCCACGAAAAATTGATGAGTGTGAAAATTTAGCTGTAAGTTTGATGAAGTCACACTTTGATTCCATGTCAGGTTTTTTTTGTTTGTTTGTTTGTTTTTGTTTTGCTTTGTTTTTGTTTTTGAGTATCTACTGATGTTTTATATCAGCCCTAAATACTCACATTTCCTGGAGCAGACTGCTGCTGGAAGAGCCTATAAGAACTAAATAGTTTATTTTGCAATACCAGAAAAATCTTTTGATTCAGAGATATAATCAAATAACATGTGGGAAAGCAGTACATGACTGATTAGTCCACTCAGTTACATCTTTCACCTCCCTCAAAAAAATATATCTTTCTTTTTTTATTAAAATTTTTAAGGTTTATTTATTTTTTAAGAGAGAGAGAGAGAGAATGAGCACAAGTGGAGGAGGCACAGAGAGAAAGGGAGACACAGATTTTGAAGCAGGCTCCAGGCTCTGAGCACAGAACCCAACACATGGTTCGAATTCATGAGCTGCAAGATCATGACTTGAGCCTAAGTTGGTCGCTTAACCCACTGAGCCACCCAGGCATCCCTGTCCTTTTTTTTTATAGATAAAACCCCACGTCAAACACCCAGGCCATTATCTAGTGATTACTAAGGGTTGGGGTAACTGCCTGATTATTTCAAAGGACCATGAAAACATTTGTTTTTATATTAATATTAGATTGAAACACAAATTTGAACATTTGTCCAGCACTATTCATATTTAATTTCGTCATCTTTCTCTGTTATTTTTCTGTATTTTTATATGAATGATAAATATATTACAAGTCCCTCCTTTATATCATTTTATGTAAATTTTAGAAGACCCTGCTAGCTAGTTAAACCAGATACAGTTTCCCCTATAGGGCTCGAAAAGGCATAAATTTATGATGAACAACAAAATAGGTGAAACTCTCCAGAAATCCAGTGAAAATAGGAAGGTGTTTTTACTAAATTTCCACACATTTATCTACCACTAAGTGAATCCATCCATATCTCTTCCCCACCTTTAGACCAGTAGATCGGAGATACTTTCAAAACCTTTTATTTTATTCTTTTGGCTGTTTATATATCTCAGATTCCTGGTGATTCAAGAAAGCCAATGTTTATCTCAGTTTTTTTTTTGTTGTTGTTGTTGTTGTTGTTTATCTGGTTTTTAAAAAAAAATCTTGGTCACAAGCTGTATTTATTTATTTATTTATTTAGTGATTTAGTGATTTACAGAAGTTCCTGATTGTTGGCAATTTGGTAATTTTTGTTTTCCTTTTAACTTTCTGGGCAATGAATCTCCAGCAGAACTATTTCTGGGCATCTGAGGATTAGAAGAAGGAAGGATTAAGGATTCCCAAAATAATATGTTTCCAAGTCATTTCATTCTACTTTATTTATTTATTTATTATTTTTTCCTGAAAACTAACTTGGAAAAGCAATGAAGATTGTTGGTCTGGAATTAATACTATTCACTTCTCTGTTACATTTCCTAAAATAAGCTTTCAGCAGATTTTTATTAAAGAAGTATAAAATACACTTGTAGCTTAGAGTCTTCTTAGGATTACCTCCCAGGAAGAAGGAAAATTGCAAACCAGAATCTGTAGAATTTTATAGTCTATTAGCATCCAATTCTTATTGTTATTGTCCAGTGTTTATTCCCACAGTTCTGATATAACAAAGATATATGATATTTATTAATACACTAACATTCTAAACATTGATTACTGAAAAAACCTATACATATGATATGGCATTGGATGTATAGCTAAAGTCAGCAAAATTTTAATGGCTTACAAAGGCTTGAATGTGGTGCCTGCAGAGCATGAGCTATAGTTTTTCCATTTTCTCTAAGTCCCTAGACTCAATAAGGTGATGGTTTAAAAAATCAATAATCACCTTGGAAAACGACAAGAGGAATCCTTGAAGATAAAAAAAACTTTAGAAAATCCTGAGAGACAGAAGGCAAGCAGGGCCAGAACTGAATATGGAAACCTCAGCTCAAAGGTACATAAGAAAATATTGCTGCAAAATAGTACCAAGAAGAAGAGATTCATCACTCCTGACAGATGGATCCCAGTTACAAAGTAATTGATGTGTAATTTATAAGGTGATTAATTGGGGCTTTATAAGGTGAATTTACACCTTTGGAACAGCTCTTCACACGCACAGATGTGGTCTTGTGCCTCTCGGCAAATCACAGTTGGGTGCACCTCCCACTGTGAGCCATGGATCAGGGTAAACAGGGCAGTGTATCTAATGTCTGATGATTGCAAATAAGAAATGAAAGCATCCATTCCCAAAAGATTGAGCAGGTAAAATAATTTGCCGGCTATCACATTCTTCCTACCCATCTCTTTATAAAGACAAAGTACCGAAAGATAAACAACCCTACCTCTTCCTCACAAATATCCCCTGAGCAAGAAGATTCACTATTTGGTAAGACAGGGAACTTCAGCTATAAAGATGAGCAAACAACCCATAAATTGCCAAACATTTAAAGAAAATTCACACCATGAAGAATAAAGAAAATAACTATAAGATCACTTCTGTGTGGAAACATAGTAAAAAGTGAAAATATAGCACAACTTAACATTTCATTAATTTAATAGTCTAGAAAAATGCATTGGGTTCATACAAAAGAATCATCTCGTGATCAAAAAATTGAATTATGAGAATTGAAAAGTAAAGAGAAAGAATTCAGAAACATATGTTAGAAATCTTTACAAACAGGGAGACACAAAATACAGCATAGCAGAATAGGTAAAATAAAAATTATGGAAGAGAATGAGGGATTAATCTGGAAATTCCAAATGTATCTACCATGTTCCAGGAGAAAATAAAGAAAAGGTTAAAGTGAGAACATACCCAACAAAATAGTGGAAGAAATTTTCTCCAACTGATGAAAGACATGAATTACCCAAAAGAGAATCTCGAGTGCCAAGAATAATAAAACAAACACACACAGACACACCTATTAAATCCATTGTAATAAAATGTGAAACTACCAAAGAGAGAAAGAAAATCCTAAAAATTTCCAGAAAGAGAATGTCAACGGAAAAAAAAAATCTACAAATGAATGAGATTCGGCCTTACATAGCTGATATAGAATGTTTCCCCCTAAAATCCACAAATTAAAGTCTTAATCCCAATGTGATGATATATGAGGGTAGGCTTTTGGGAAGTAATTACATTTAGAAAAATCATCAGGCTGGGGCAGATGATGAGATCAGTGTCACAAAGATGATATCTTGTAAATGCCTGACAACCAGTTTTTTTTTTAATTATTATGTAAGTGCTTGACATTGAGAACTTAAGGGGAGGCATCCATATCAAAGGAATCTCTCTCAAATAAACACATCGCCCATTATACAACTACATGCAGAGCTCCGCTGCCGCCCACACCCATGAAGTTGTCCTTTTAGAAAATCTGCTTGGCCTACATAATTGATCTTTTGAGTGATCCTGCTTTCTCCTTCCTGTCCCTTAATTCTCACTCTTGTTTTAAATTCACCAATAGAGTAAACCCCAAAAAACCTAGGCACCGGACTCGCAACTCCAATAAAGGCACAACACTCTGGGTCCACACTGCTTCTCTCTTTCCCTCCATAACCTTACTATGTGGCCCTAAGGGTGTGACTGTATCCTCCAGGATTTGTGAGTAATAAGCCGCATTTTTTCAAAGATCCTTTTTGGTTATTGCTTAGCTGTGTCTTGTAATCACAAGGGATGAATCAACTACAGCAAGGGCTTCAGCTGGGGAAATGTCAGTGGGGACTCTATATGACTAGAACAGGCCTACGTGAGTGCCTTCTGGGACTTTCTAGCCAAAAGCATCACTACCTACAGGCTGGGACCAACCCAGCATAGAGGAGGAGAGACCACGTTACCAAGTGACTATCACAACTGCTAACTTGGAAGTGAACAGGTGAACCCTGGTGAGAGCCCATGGCCAACTGCTCTGACCTGGGGGACCCCAAGGTGGCTGGACAAATTAAGAGCATAGCTCCTGGCTGAGTTTTGCCCAGCACACAGGGATAAAGAGAAGTCAATAACTGGCTCATAAGAGAAGCCAATAACTCAAGAAACAAGGATTTGGAAAAGCGAAAGGGAGACATTTATTTCAAATGTTGGCAGCTGGAGGAGATGGCAGGCTCCAGCCTTAACGACCGACCTCTCTGCCCACAAGATGGGCACTTAGAGTTTTACGGGGCGAAGTTCAGGGGTACATGCAAGGAAACAAGCAGGAAGCATGTGACAGTGGGTGGGGTAGTTATATGTTGAGCCCTTGTTCGTGGGCAGGGAAGGAAATGCATGGGGTGTGGTTGTCTAGGCCTCCAGTTACTATTAGGGCTTTTCTGGTCTGGCAGTTGGAATGTTCCAGACATTGTTAATGCTTCAAGGAAATGTGATAAGAAATAACTGTTGGGGTCTGTAGTTGAGCAAGAGGGCTCGCTGGCGTCCAGAGAGCTCTTTCTGTTTCTCACCACCCTGTGAGGAGACATTAGAAGGTGATTATCTACAATCCAGGAAGAGATCTCTTACCAGAGCCCAACCACTTAGGCACCCTGGTCTCAGACAACTCACCTCCACAACTGTGAGGAATACATTTCTGTTGTTTATGCCACCAGGCTTATCGTATTTTGTTTAGGCAGTCCAAGCTAAGACAAACTCTCGTGCACAACATTCTCAGCATGAAGTCAACGGAGCAACAGATTTAAGTTTTTGAACAAAAGTAACTTTAAACCTATCAAAACAATTACAGACTTGGTAATACGAAGACATTTTAGACATGCAGGGATTCTGAAATATAACCTACGCAGATCCTACAAAAAAATGTTACTGGAGGTACATGGTGGCTATGGTTTCACAACATCACGATGGCAATTAATGCCGCTGAATCCCAGTTAAATTGGCACATTTTATGTTATACATATTTTTTTACCACAGTAAGAAAAATATGTTTAGATGGTTACTTCCAGCAAGACAGAATATGAACCTAGGAGGAAGAGAAAATAAAAGAAACCACGGTGAACAGTCAATAAGATAATTAACTACACCAGTTGCAGAGTATATAGAGCAATACAACAAATATTAAAGACTGAAGGAGATTTAATTACCAAAACCATTCTGATGAAGACATAACAAACCTCCTACCTGTTAAAACATAGTAAGCACACTTTTTTAAAGCAGATGAGAGATACAAAAATTATCAAGTATTTGTATTATACCTCTTCAAACTTGATTTTATCCTGGCCATGCTCAATGGCTATTACTGAGTACATCAAATGATCAATAATCATAAGCAGCTAAATCTTTGTGTGTGTGTGTGTTTATGTGTGTGTGAGATAGAGTGTGTGTGTGTGTCTGTGTATACACACCAAGGTCTAAATAATTTCTGATTTGAAGAAGAAATTCATTGGAAATTACAATTGTACAAAATAAGAGAAAGAACATGTTTTAACAGACAAATACAATTTATAGAAAATTTATGGTTACCTGCTATAAATTGACAAAATCATCTCAAAATAGAAAACCTGAGTAGAGAGAAACTATAGGATGCATTAAAACAGTAATAAAAATTCTACCTCTTAAAAGTAAACAGACACAGATGTTTTGAGAATAAGTGATACCAAGTTCTCAAGGAACAAAGAGCTCCTACCTTATAAAAACTCTTTAGAACACAGAAAAAAGGTGGGAAGCTCTCCAAGTCATTTTGTGCGGCGTATATAAAGACAATTTTACTGGTGCCTTGGGACTTCAACTGCAACCGTGAAGCTGGAGAACAATAGTTTTTCTCCACAGATTCTCACCGCAGAACATGCAGAGATACTGTGAAAACTCATGGAAGGTTTAGCCCATCTCCCAACTTGAAGCCTTAAAAATGCAGGCGAGTAGACTGATCAGATGTGTTTCTTAGGAATTCTTACTAATCATTTTATCTAGAGAGAGGTGATAGTACTTTGTGGATCCCCATCCCTTTCCTGGCAGTAAAGAGCTTCAGAGAAACTTTGAGAAGCCTTATGTGGGTAGACTGCATACTGCAGCACTCAACGCATCAGAACCTCATTCTAGAAATTAGTGGGAAGAGAACTCTTGAGTTTCTTTGTGAGATGAATCACCCAAGACTAAGAGCCAACCTTGCCCAGGCTGAAATTACTCCCTTTCAAGCAGGTCAGCAGGAGATGGTGGAAATTGCAAGTGGAAGAGTCTGGGTTGGAAGAATTGATGGAAAACAGGAGCTTTCAGGTCCTAAGATGCCAGCTGGAAGAAGGTATCTCCTGCAGCAGAAGACAGATGGCACCTGTGTGGCAATCTGAATGCTGTGCATCTCCCAGACTCAGCAAAAGCACAGCACAAGAGAAAAAGCCAGAACGCAGACTTCTATCACACAGGTGGTCCCAACGCCAGATGATAAGGAGCAAATGAGTCACATTAGACTCTGTTCTTTTTCTCTAGTCCTTGCTGCATCTTAGGTCTGAATCTACAGGGACCAAAAGGAGAGGCCAAGTAAGGAAGTGGAGATAGAGCAAGAAGAGGAGCAAGAGAAACTGGCCATCTTTGCTTCTGCCCTGCCTTTGCATCCAATAATGGAGGATAGCTTTGAAAGGACGCCAGACTAGGCAAACAATAAGACTCTCTGCTACTACATATAGTAACTCGGAAAGTTAGGGGCATTGCCCAACCATTACCCCTGAACCTTTTTTACAATTCTGCTCCCACTCTGATAGCTCCCTCAGTATAACACTATAAACCCTGACAACCATACAAAATTAGGGTAGCGCCATAAAAGGAAACAGTAAGAATATCCCCTAAATAAAAGAACAATAAATAAAAGAGTAGCTCATAGTGGCAAAGTAGGATGTAGCCCCAGTAATAAAAAGATGTTTCAATAACAAACAGTATATATGTATATATGTATGTATATATATAATATACATGTATGTATCCTACATACATACATTCTGCACATATATGTGTATATATATTTATATGAATATAATTGTCTTACTTTATTTTAGAGAGAGAGACTGCAGGTGGGAGAGAGGGGCAGTGGAAGAGAGAAAATTCCAAGCAGGCTCCATGTTCAGCACAGGAGCCTGATGTGGGGCTCAGTCCCATGACCCTGGGACCATGACCTGAGCCAAAATTAAGAGTTGGATGCTCAACCAACTGAGCCATCAATGCACTCAAAGAATATAATTTTTATATTAATAAATCAAAGTGGAAAATATGATCCCAGTGCACGCCTAATAAAACTTAGATAAAGTTATTCCTAATAAAACTAAATCCAAAAAAACATCTTAGAAATTATGAAGCAAGAGGACATCCTTAATAGAAAACATCCTGCACATTATTATTACCTAAAATCATTTTACCAATATAAAAAGTAAGGCATAATTGAACTTACCACACTTAATCATTCAGAATAGTACTGGAGTTCTCAGCCAATATGGTTTCAGAGACTAAAAAAAGAGACAATACTTTTATGTTTATCTCACTTGTTATAATTGTCTACCTAAGAAATCCAAGTGAATCAACAACAAGGAATCAGCCAGGGGCTAGATAAAAATTAGGTAACAGAAATCAAAACTATTTCTTAAATAAACTACCAGTCACAACAAGTAACAGGAAAAGAATCCCCTTTACCAGGTAACAAAACTCTAAAGTACCTAAGAGTTAATACAAACACAATTTTTAAAAGGCACAACTTTTTATAACTTAACTGATAGAAATGTTTTTTTTTTAATTTTTTTAAAATTTATTTTTGAGAGACAGAGAGAGACAGTGCGAGCAGGGGAGGGTCAGAGAGAGAAGGAGAAACAGAATCTGACGCAGACTCCAGGCACTGAGCTAGTTGTCAGCACAGAGCCTGATGTGGGGCTCGAACGTATGAACCGCAAGATCATGACCTGAGCTGAAGCGGGAGGCTTAACCAACTGAGCCACCCAGGTGCCCCTGGTGGAAATGTTTTTAAAAACTCAATTAATGGGATTAGACTATGGTCATGAAGGGGAAGATGGATAACACTAATTACATTGCTCTCATTAATAAATTCCCAAATATTATTCATAAAACTTGACCAAAAAATGCCTCTGATGTTGTCACTGTTTTTACTAGCCATATTATTATGAGAATATAAGAGACTCAAAAGAAGAGCGAGAGATAACATTATCACATCCCAGAATATTGGTTATATAAATTCAGTTAGTGTGTATTGTACAGAAATGGACAAGGAGATTAATTGACCAGAACACATAGTGCAGAATTCGATCAAGCACAGAATCTTCTTGGAATTCTCTCTCTCTGCCCCTCCCACCCTCTCTTCTCTCTCTCTAAAATAAATAAGTAAACATTAAAAACACAGAAATAGACTACATGTATAGGAATTTGGCAGTGGGTAAAGTTTGTCTCAAACTAACAAGTAAACATATTCCTGGATTATTCATTAAATATTGCCCAGAAAATTTGATATTCACATGAAAAGAATAAAATTACATACTTACCCCATGTACTCAAATTCCAAAGAGAATAAAAATATAAACAAAAATAACAAAAGTATATATTAAAAGAAAATACAAGAGTATATATTTATGACTTTGGGGGAAAAGGTCTTTGTATATAACATACATAAAACAATCATCATAAAGGAGTCATATATTCATCACACTGAAAATGTTTAACTTCCATGAGTCAAAAGACAAATTCGCTGGTAAGTAACATACTAGAAAGTACCTTAACATAAATGACCCTAAAACCTATTCCCTGGGATACAAAAAGGCACCCCTCAAATCAAGAAAATACAAGCAAGCCAATAGAAAATAGAAAAATGACTGATTTTTATGAACGATTTACCAAAAGGGATGCAACTATGGCTGAGAAACTAAGAACAACAGAATACCTTTTGTCACATCTAGATAAATGCAAATCAAAAACAAAATATAAAATTTCAAACTGGAAAGTTTAGATAAGTCTTAATTTTTACCTTCTACCAAACTTATTCAGCAATTGGAGTGATTTGGGAAGATTTTTCAGAATCTTTTAAAATGAATACTAATGCTAAAAATGCTCATGATCTAAAAGCAGCCATTCAATTTTAAACAGCTACTTTCCCACAAGACACAAAACACACATACAAACCTAATTTTCATCATAGTTTGTAGAAGTGAAAGTTGAAAAATAAAAGTCTAAATACCCATGATTGTGAACTGTAGTTCATTCAGATGACCGTATTGGTATTCGTTATATGGTAAGGAAAAGATTTCAGGCATATAGTGAAAAACTACTTTATTATTTATTTTAAAAAATTATTTATTTATTTTGAGAGAGAAATTGTGCATAAGTGGGGGGAGGGGTGGTTAGGGAGAAAGTGACAGAGAGAGAATCCCAAGCAGGTTCCACACTGTCAGTGTGGAGCTCCATGCAGGATTCGAACTCACAAACCGTGAGATGAATACCTGAGCTGAAACCAAGAGCTCTAGCTTAACCAACTGAGCCACCCAGGTGCCTCAAAAACTATTTAAGTAAGTTACACAATAATATTCTTTTATAACTGCATACATATATATGAAAATGTGTAGACAAAATGCCCGAAGGGGAATACAGCAAACTGATGACCAGCGTTTCCTTTAGGAGAGGACTGGAATTAAGGCGGTGTGTATAGGGGGAGTGGTCAAGGTGATGTTTAGCCTATGATGTTTTTATTTGGTATAACAGTCAATCTGTCACGTGATAGTCATAGAGGCCTGAAGGAGGACTCTTTGATCATCTTGAGTGATCCATATAATTTATTTTTCTTATCCGATCCCTCTAGTCTGTCATTATAACTTTGATTACATGCGCATTGCATTTGTAGATCAACTGATATTCCCATGCAGGAGAAAAAATATATATTTATGCTTTTCCGTTCTTCTCCATGTTCACAAGCAAGGATACATGTGAAGTGGCCATATGAGTCAGCTAACCCCCTACAATTTTTTCAATGATGCTGATATACTCTATCATCTATCAATCTTTTATTTATCTATAACATTTTGAACAATTTAAAATTTTACCTGAAAAATAGAACTTGTTTACGACTGAAGAAAAGAAAGTTTCAACTGTAGTGAGAAAATAAGCTATCATCCCCCCTGCCCCTCCACGCGGAAGGCTACTTCCACCTATGCCTCTCTAAAGGTCAGGGCATTCCTCCTCTCCCTTTTCTCACCAGCTCCCCCTTGTGTCTTAGCAGAGAAATAGCAATCACTTCCCTGTGTTTGGAGACTGTCCCAAGTAGGCAAATAATGTAGGGCATGTACTTGTGCACTCCAGAAAAAAAAGGGTACCGCTAACACTTAAGTCTGCGAGATAGAAATTAAGATGTGGCATCTAATTACTGCATGGGCAGAGCTGACATTTTTGCCCTTTAAATCCTAACTTTCAGTAATGCCCAGATAGTAGACGATTCATCATTTGCTATTTTCAAGGGCCCATTATTTTGGGGTCTAGGAGTTTGGGGCTGATGATGATTGTAAGGTTTAGGATGGAATTAAAATATGCCACAAAAACTAGATAGTTTACAATGAGGTCAAATGTGAACCTATCCCGACCATGCATAGGATTTCAGGAATTATCTTGTAAATTAGACTTAATGCTACAATCATGAAAACTGCATATTAATGTTCATCTAATGTGTAGGTGTTTACATAAACACATATGTTTCACCTATTCGGTGAAAGAGAAGATCTATGAGATTACTCTGTGAAATAGCATGGTATATGAAGAACTCCAAGTTTGTTTTGGCTGGGGTGGGGGTGGGGGTTGGATAAGGACAGGGGATTGATCTAGCCAGAGCCAGAGCAAGGAAAGCCTTGTATGCCAGGTCACAAGTCTTGAATTTCATATTGAGATGATCAGACTTCAGACCGGAAGACTGAGTGGTACATAAAGACTTTCCCAGTGGTACCAACAGGAACAGTTCTGCCTCAAGTTCTAAGTCCTAAATTTCCACATAGTCTATTTGTAAGGCTTCCTAAGAGATTTAGATCATGATCCCATGAGTCCTTCCCTCACTTTAGCAAAGTAAGGCATGACCCTAACCTTAGTTGTGGGAGAAAGAGATTAAATCTGTTGGTTTTCAAGAAACTCCTTACGGATTCTAGGATATGATTTAAACATATTGGTCTTCCTATTTTTCCTGTACATTCTGAAATCAAACAGTCTTGGGAAGGTCTGGGGTGCCTGAGTGACTGAGTCAGTTATGAATCTACTCTTAATTTCCACTCAGGTCATGATGTCACAGTCCTGAGATCCTGGGGCTCCTCACTAGGCTTGGAGCCTACTTAAGATCCTCTCTTTTTTTCTTTGTACCCATCTTCTCCTTTCCCCCTAAAAAAAAGTCTATGCATTAAGGGTAACTGAAACTGATTCACTAAAACCTAACTGAACTTTTGTCTAAGATAACCGATTTTTTCTAGATATACTAAATAAAATTCAAGGATAAAAATATGTACATGATTCTTTAAGATTGGCTGTGTATTATTCAACAGATGCTTAAAACCCATTTTATCGAAGTATGAAATATTTATTCCAACTACAGTAAATCCTCATTTCATCTAACAAAGTATTTAATATCCTTATCTCCTATTAACCAAAAATAAACTTCTATAATTGTGATGAAATATTTGTAATTGGAAACAATTCTTTGAGGAAGAATGAAAGCAAAATATTTTGAAATATTTTGAAAAATCATTAAGGCAGGAAAAGGGTACAAAGGTGAACTTGGTAATCAGAGTTAACTTTGGGGGGTTTCTGGTAACAGAAGAAGTTCTGTTCTGATATACCAAACATTTAAAAGTACCACAAAATTTAAGTGCAAACCAATTTGCTGTGTCTCCACCTCCTCCTGCAGGTGCACACCCTTCAGCTAGTTGGTTAAGTAGAATATTTCTTGAGCTTCTATGAATGGCAGGTCTGTGTCCTTTACAAGAAGATAATGTAAATCAAAGTCTAGCATTTTTAAATAATTCTTTCTAAGTATATTGACTTTGGAAGCTTTGTGGGAAATGAAGTGTTATCTAATGTTCTTATAAAAAAAGACAAATCATTTTCTGGAAGGTGAGTGCATTATTTTCAGGATGAAAACAAACAAACAAAATTTTGGATCAAAAATAGGGTGGCTCAGTCGGTTGAGCATCTGACTTCAGTTCACGCCATGATCTTGTGGTTTGTAAGTTCAAGCCCTATGTCAGGCTCTGTGCTGACAGCTTGGACCCTGGAGCCTTCTTTGGATTCTGTTTCTCCCTCTCTGTCTTCCCACCCCTTCCTCACACTCTGTTTCTATCTCATTCAAAACAAAAATTAAAAAATTAATCAAAAATAGGATAAAAACCACTGTCAGAGGCTCTTCATCACTTCATGAACAGAATCTCCTTTCCCTTCTCCCTCCTATCTATTTTCCTTCTTTCTCTCCTTCTCCCATCCTTCTCCTCCTTCTTCTTGTCTGTCTTCTTCCTCTTCTTCTTCCCCCCCATCTCCTCTTTCTCTCTCTGATGGTTGTGTCTTAAAATAACCAATGATGCTGATTATCTCTCTATAATTTTACATTCTGAGAATCTTGCCCTTCATCCTGTCATCAGCTAGACCCCCAAACCTGACCTTTACTGCTCACCCACCCACTGAAATCTGTTTCACATTTTTCCTTAAGTTCTTCTTTCTAGCTCATCTCTTAAATAAGGTAAAGAACGCTATGGACATAACATCTCATGGTGGAAATCAAAACCACCCCTCAAGCTATATGACTGCCTAGAGAAAGAGCTCTGGTGGCTCAGACCACGGAGACAAGTTGGAGCTAAAATCCTGACTGATGCCTATGCAGATGGACCACTGAGTGACCTCTGGAATGACTGATAATTACTTTGACCTTATTATAATATTAAAATCTCGGCCTAAGGAGAAACACAAGCCTTATACATAGCATGCAATATATGTAAAGGCAAGGGGTGCCTGGGTGGCTCAGTCGGTTAAGCCTCCGACTTCAGCTCAGGTCAGATCTCATATTCCTGGGTTCGAGCCCCGCATCAGCGTCAGGCTCTGTGCTAACAGCTCGGAGCCTGGAGCCTGCTTCTGGTTCTGTGTCTCCTTCTCTCTCTGCCCGTCCCCCTCTCATGCTTGTCTCTCTCTGTATCAAAAATAAATAAGACATTTAAAAAAATTTTTAAAAATATATGTAAAGGCAAATATTTCCTAAAGGCACATGCAAGACCCTATGCCCAACTCTACATAGGATGACAAGGTTTAGCTACCCAAATATTCACCCTATCCTTAAATAAAAGGAATCCATTTGCCTTTGCTTGGGAGAGTCATGGCTTTGGAAGTTGTTCCCCATGATTTCCTTATTTGCTGCAAATAAAGTTTCCTTTGTGCAGCAACTCACCTGGTACAGTTTCTATCGGTGACTCACCAAAGAGCAAACTCATGTTGCTTTGATTACAATTCCCAGACTGCCCACCTGCAATATATATGAGGTTTGTCTAGGAATTTAATTCAACTGTCTCAATATTGCCGAAAATCAGTAGCCAGTGTTGAGGCACACAAACAGAGAGGGTGCAGAGGTCTTTCAATAGCAGCTGGCTACTAACCACTGAGGAAACTGCTGGATTTCCACCTCGCGACCTGTCGTGAGTTTATCAAGAACTTTCAAAAGACAAAATGCCTGTAAGGGTGTAATAGAACAACAACAAAAAAAAAATGCCAATTTTGAACCATAGCTGTCTGAACAAAGAAAGAAAAATTGTTTTAAAGCTAAAATTGGGAAGTGCTTCTGTGACAAATATCCTTTGGCATAAAAATGGAATGAACTTTTTTTTAACTGGAAACAATTGCAAAATTATCTGGAGGCAACTGAAAGAAGAGTGGAAATATTAGTATCTCTTCTTTTGAAGAAGTAAACCCATGCATGATTAAGGCATGACTGCTTTAGAAAATCAATCCTGAATAATGAAGTTTTATAAATAAATTTTATATATATATATATATATATATATATATATACAGGTTTGTTTTTGGTTGCTATGAATGTTTCTACTTCCTCAAAGCATTTTGATAGTTTATCAGGTTCCTTCCTTCCTCTTTCCCTCTCTTTCCCTCTTGGGAAATGTATAATTGTATACATATTACCGGTCATCTTCTGCTGCTACATTTTATATTTATAAACATAATTTTTGTGTGAAATTACAGATTTATTGAAACACAGTCAGCATGAATAACCCAATACATGAGATCAAAACTGGCATTTTTGCTTTGAGAAAAATCATCATCTTAAATCAAGTCAATGACATTGATGGCCCAGAGTTGCCGGTTGACTTACCTGCCTTTTTTTTTTTTTTTGGTATCATATTGTGTACATAAAGTATGACTTTCTAGACATAATAGCAAATTCAAAATAAAATTCACTGTCACTTATTGTCAATCAAAAGCCAATTTCTTATTCAAGGTAAAAAAAGAGAAAAGCATAGAGCTTAGATAAATCCACAAAAAGGCTAACTGAGAGTACTTAAATATTTGATTAATAAATGTACCCATGTGGCATTTTGGGGTGTCAAAGAGACAAATGAATCTATATAGCGGTACTTGTTCACCAAATGTAGACTCTAATACAATCATGCTTTGGGGTGTTCAGGAAAAAATACTGAAATATAATAAATGACATGATGGGCAAATTATTGCTTTTTGTATTAGTACTGCAGGGGAAAAAATCAGCCACTAAAATACTCTCTTATTCCAGCAATGTGGTATCATCAAATAGTTAACTGCAATGTTAATACAAAACGTCAGTGTAAATTGTCAAGGTTGTAAGGTAGTATATTAATGCTACATAAAAAGCTTGTATTATGTAGCATACAATACTACACTGTCAATTCAAAGCCTTATTTTAAAGGAAGATAATTCTGAATTATATTTTTGTCTCTATGCTGTGACAGCCTAAACTGAATATGTTCTTTGCTTTTCATTCTAAAAATGAAACTTATGTCAGTTCATCCGAAGGAGAAAGAATGGAAATGGAAAGCATCACAGGGAATTTAGGACTATATTATAGTCTAAATTAAATATCCATTTTGCCTCTAATGTGAGCCATGGTTTCCTAGCTGCACTGAAGTGGAATTCAGCTAAAGCAGAAGCTAATTTTCCTTCTCTGTTCTTGGAACGCCAAAGGCAGAACATTCGGCACCACATCAGGCAATACTCCCATAAAGCTAATAGATTTAGCAGAATTGAAACGTAATGTGACCTCTGAAATTGAAAAACTCACTGGCAAGGTAGAAATATCATAACCCTGGGATTTCCTAGTGTTGGTTCTACAGCCAACACATAGGAGTTTGGAGTTGGAAAGGACCACCTGGAGCGATGCAGGCTTTTCAGAGTAAGAATCCAAGACTCGTAAACTTTATCACTTGGTTGGGTTCACAGATGACCTGGGCAAGGGAAGCCAGCTATTGGTCGGAGTGGTGACTATGGGAGATTCCAGGGGTAAGTGGGGAAGCAAAGTTGTATCTGATAATTTTCATCTATTTGTATAGCATTCTTCTCTTTCTCTGTCCCTCTCTTTCTCTCTTAGGAAATCTGTGAATAAATACAGTGCTACTGCTGATCTGTTGCTCTTTTATTATGTTCACAAGCATAAATTTTTGTTTAAAATTTAAACATTTGTTGAATTAAAAGTCATCATAAATAACGTAATATATGAGATAAAAATAGAAATTTTCCTTTGGGAAGATCATTACTTAAACCAACTAGACTATTTTGGGAAGGTCACAAGTGAAGTCACGAGGAAGGGGGGACAGAACCACATGACTGTCAGGCACGGTATATATCAAATCAGGTCACCACATTTGATCACCATAGACTATTAAGAACAAATATGGAAAGATGCTCCATTTCCAGATTTCCAAATTAGGAAATAAATTTAATAATTCTTAGTTAATGAATTAGTTATGAATATGTATGTCCATATATTATTGTTACTATAATATTTATATTTGACCATGAAGACTAACAGACTCTAGCTTGATGTGTTTGCATAAATCACCATATATAGGAAGAAACAAGAGATTAATGGTAGCAAAATAGTTGTAAACACATTAGAAAAGCCAGATTATAAGACACCAAACCAAAAGTACAACCCCAGTTAAGATTTTAGCTAACAAACTTCTGGTAGCCTAGAGGAAAATCTCTCAGACATTCCCTTCTTAAAAAAAAAAAAAGTTTAATGTTTATTTTCGAGAGAGAAAAGGAGACAGAGTACAAGCAGAGAAGGGACAGAAGAGATGGAGTCACAGAATCCAAAGCAGGCTCCAGGCTATAAGCTGTCAGCACAGAGCCCCATGAGGGGCTCAAACTCATGAACCACAAGATCATGACCTGAGCCAAAGTCAGATGCTTAACTGACTGAGCCACCCAGATGCCCCAGACATTCCCGTTTTAAGGTAACACTAGGAAACGTCATTTTCCTTAGCTGTTTAGAGAGGGCAGCGTCCAGTTATAAAGTGTTTTCCCTTTATCTGATTCAATAGTTTAGTGAGCTTCACATTAGTGCTCTTTTAATCATACCACCCAGATTATCTAGCAATTGTGGATGTAACTAAATTGCAATTATAGAAAACATACTATGTTTTGCAAGCAAACATTTCAGATTTTGTTGGTCAACATCAGGGGTGTTTGATTTTAAAAGATGGATTATCTAAATTTGCTTCCCTAATAATCACTGTCAGAGGAGACAAAGTGTTTTCATTGAAAAGCCTTTATGCTATTCATATAGGAATTACAATTTTTAACTATGCTTGTAACATTTCTTGTGATAAATATCTGACTATAGAGTAGTTAATTATTATGATGTTCCTATGGGTAAGTATAATTGTAAGCACATATATATTCTAATCATTTATAGGAGAAATGGATATTAGTAATAAAATAATTATAAGTGCTACATGGAAATATTAGCATAATAATTAGAACAGGGAAATTCAACACCATTCAAATTATTAATGATCATTCTCTGATTTGTTTTATTTACATTTCAAATACACTACCAACTGGGCCTTAATCAGATACTTTAAATGTAGGTAGTTTAATGTCAGAACACAAAAGCACACACACACATGTTACATACATACATGTGCAAATACAGTTTTTTAAAAAAATCTAAGTGTATTTTTATCTAAAGATAGAAACAAGAGATTATACAACCTGAATTCTAATTGATGTTTTATTTGCATACTGTTGTAAGGCTATTTTAAGGAATGTGGGACCAAGAATTTTTGCTTTAAAATTAATAAAATTAAAGTGGAGAATTTCATGGGCTCTAGTTGTAGGGGTGGTCAAGTTTTTCCTCCTTCCCCTCTAGGTGTTTTGGCTGGTCTAATAATTAAAGCGCCATTAGGCAGAATAACAGAAGAAAAATAACTTTAATTCGTACACATAGAAACTCAGGAATATGAGGCTCACAGAAGTGACCAAAGCAGGCAGCTTTTGTATCTTTTAAATGAAGAAACAATCAGACTGAGAAGAATTGACAGGACAAGGCTCTTGGGCTAGTAAATTAGTAAAGAAGTAACAAGATTTGTTTATACAAACTTCTCAGCCCTGGATTTCCTATTCTGGTGATAGGGATATAGCCTTCCCTCCTGGCATCAGGAAGGTAATAACTTCTTTCACCTGGCAGATTTATTTCCTGCTATCAGGGGGACAAAAGATGGGGAGGGTGTCCTTCTTGCATAGCCTATTTTTATGTAATTTTAATTCAAAATGAATGATATACCAAAGTGCCATATTTTGGGGGGCCTTCCCTGAACTCCATCACCGTGTAACATACAAGGGTCAGGAGGGATGCGGTTTACTATCCTTGATTGTAGAAAACTGGCAAGACCATTAAACAAAAAATTAAAACATTCTTCAGAAAGCTGCATTTACATGGTAAAGTCATCCAAAGACTGTGCTTAATTTATGCTCGATTAGGTATGTGAGTTTATATGGCTATCGATTACATTATTGAGACCAGGGCTACGGGCTACGAGCAGCTGACATTTACAGTACCTGGGAGATACCCAGCAGTTTATTAAAGCGCTTATTTTCGCTAATAGGAAATCTGATCACCAGTTCTTTTTCTAGTGTTATTAGGAAAGCAAAAATGCATTTTCTCTACATTAGATTTGGGGGTAATTTATCTTTGTAGTAAATGTAGATTTACCCTTATTGTTTTAATATATCAAAAAAAGTGGGCTTTTCAAACGTGGTTTAATAAAAGGAATTCACAGAAAAGGGCAAAGAAGAACATGCTTCCTATCAGGGATATTTTCTCAGGAAACTAAATTAGCGTCGTGGACCCATCCCCATCCATACCTTCAGATCACTTATTTACTTGTCTTTTTCATTTCTTCTAAGAGAAAACATTGAAATTAGAAAATACAAGTGTGTTCAGAAACCTAGATTTCTATACCAAGTGTCTTCTACATGTCTTGTTCTGTTATTATCAAGCATAACACCACTCAGGAGAAGACAGACTTTTTTATTCTCAGCTAATGGAGAGAGGTAGCCCAGAAGAAAACAGATTAGTAGGACGTTTTTTTTTTTTTAATACTTTTGGGATCAAACACTCTGAGATACTAAATATACTTCCGATCAAGCCATGATATTCCAGGATATGAGAGTGTTATGCCCAGATTTCAATATCGTCCCCAAAAATCAGAGACCACAGGGGAGACTGAGTCACGTGTGCAAAAGCAAAGGGCTTTATTACTATTACGGGCTTGGGCTCCATAATGCAGGAGGTTATATATAACCGTCAACATTTATCAGCACTAACACTAATAAAATAATGATGGTGACCAGTTTGCTATTATTTATTGCATTTTTTTTTGAGAGGCAGAGAGAGAGGAGAGAGAGAGTCCCAAGCAGACTCCACGTTGCCAGCTCAGAGCCCGACATGGGGCTCAAACTCACAAACCGTGAGACTATGACCAGAGCTGAAGTCAAGAGTCTGATGCTTAACTGGCTGAGCCACCCAGGTGCCCCTAATGCATGTTTTTAGTATGCAAAGTGTGGTGGCCAGTGCTTTACCTACAGCCTATGGTCTTTTCAGAGAGCGATCCTATGGAGTGTATTGTAGTCACAGGCAAGTCCAATTTTATACTTTTGTTGATATCTCAACCTCCTTTTCCTTAACCTTTTAACTATATCATGTTTCTGTCTGCAAGCATTCAAAAATCACTTTTTTTTTTTTTTGCTTTCCTTTTCCTGAAACATGATTTACAAAGACAGCTACTTTCAATCTACTTGTCATCCTATTTTGAGGATACTAATGATGTTACTTTAGTGGAATTACAGCAACATGTATCCATATAATTTAACTATTCCTGCTTTTAAAATCCTCCTCCATTCTTGGTTAAGCGTGTTTTGCTGTCCCTCCCCACCTGGCTTCTCTTCTCCTGGCTGCTTTGCCTCTTTGCATTTGTTATCCCTGATCGTCTCATTTCTGACGCAAGTCTTACCTTTGGTCTTGATGTATGCCCAGAAATTCAAAAAGCCCTTGACATTTTTGTGGAGAACATTTGAGCTCTCTACTACAATAAAAATTGATATATACATGTCCTGATGAACTGCTACATTGTAAATTAGCTTTAAAAAAACATATAACACAAAGCTGGAGCCTGCCTAGGTGGCTCAGTCAGTTCAGGGTCTGACTTCCGGTCAGGTCAGGATCTCACAGTCAGGAAGTTCCAACCTGCGTCTGGCTCTGCGCTGACAGCTCAGAGCCGGAAGCCTGCTTTGGATTCCATGTCTCCCTCTTTCTCTGTCGCTCTCCTGCTCGCGTGCTGTCTCTCTCTTTCTCTCAAGCTTAAATAAACGTTAAAAAGAACTTTTTTTTTTTTAATTAAAAAAGAAGTGACACAAAGCTAGAGTGCCTGGGTGGCTCAGTCAGTTAAGCTGTTGGACTCTTGGTTTCAGCTGAAGTCATGATCTCAGGGTTCCAGGGATAGAACTTTGAGTCATCCCCTGCTCTGACAGCAGGGACCCTGGAGAGATTCTCTCTCTCACTCTCTGCCCCTCCTCCCACTCTCCCTCTTTCTCTCTCACTCAAAATAAATAAATAAGACAAATAAAATAACAAAAGCCTCCACTGCTACACTTAGAAAAATAAGTGCATTTATCTGATTTAGCATTCAACGATAAGACAGGCTTGATCTGCATCCCTGGTAAAATAACTCCATTTCTACACACGTAGCCTAACTCAGCTGGTCCCTGTTCCTGGCAACTCAAACAATCCGCAGGAAATATGGCTCCAAGGAAGAGTGATCCGGTTAACTGTTCCAGGCTAACACGCCTTCACACACCTTCCCAAGTGGGCTTTATGAATGCCACTCCGCAAGGATCTTGGATAGTATCATAGGCTTGAGCAGAGTTCCTAAGGGTTTCAAAAGTATCTCTCTTCCTCTGTTAGGAAATCTGAGATTACTTAATTGCTAGGTCTGCATCTAGAGGTCAGACTTGTGAACTGTGTAGTCACCTAGCCTTGGGAGTGACTTGGATTTCAAGCCATGAGCCCATGGGACTGTGAAGCTAGAGTCCAGGGTAAAGGAACTGTTCTCATGTATGCAGGCACCTCTGTAGCTTATCTGTGGTCCTGAATGGTTTGCCTATTGTGTACCAATATGTGTTCTCGGGGGGAGTGTGTAACTCACTTCTTGTGCTTACTTTTAGTTGAGGGATGGCACTGGAAATATTTCTCTCTCTCTTTTTTAATGTTTATGAATTTGTTTTGAGAGACAGAGAGTGTGTGTGTGTGTGAACAGAAAATGGGCAGAGAGAGAGAGGGAGGGAGAGAGAATCCCAGGCAAGCTCTCCACTGTCAACTCTGAGCCCAACACAGGGCTTGAACTCACAAACCATGAGATCATGACCTGAGCTGAAATCAAGAGTCATGCTTAACCAACTGGGCCACCCAAGCACCCCAACACTGGAGGTATTTCTTATAGTCCTATGGGTTTCCCATATTTTCAAATACCTTCTATATGGTAGACACTGACAATTATAAAATTACGAATAATAACTAAAAGGATGAACCTCTTAGCTCATAAGTCTCCTCTAAAACCTCCTGCATCCCACATACTTTTGGAAGTTCCCGGTGAGCATGTCACAGATACTCATAACAAAAGCCCACTAGGTGCTGTAGTTGTTGGGTTGAAAGCTGCTCGTTGGGAAAAACTTTTTTCCCAGAAGATGCATCATCGCATCTTACACTTTGCTGTTCTGCCACTATTCCTGGGTAATTAGCAAGCTTTTGCTTTCATGTCCCAAGATCACACATCAGCTTCTTTTCCCACTAAATTCTCCATAAAATGCTGTTCTTTTTTAAATTAAATTCTGAGATACGATCTGGAGATGATAAAACCACACTTGGAAAATATTGGTCTCTCTAAAAATTCTATCCAGGAGAGATGAAATAAATGTTTCCCATGACAATTTCCTGCCGCAAGCATGGTGATGCAGAACACTGGTCCTCAACCCTCACTGCCCGTGAGACTCACCTGGGAGCTTTGAAAACTCCTGAAGTCAGACCTTATCCCAGGCCAATTAAATCAGATGCTCTGGGGAGGCGGGGGAGCAAGGGCACCAGGAATTTGTCAAGCTGCAAGTTTGTCATGTGATTCCAAGATACAACTAAGAGTGAGAATCACTGATGGGTATGCCATTTTATTTGTGACACAGTTAAATACATGACCCATACCCAAACAAGAGATTGGAAAGAGCATACATTACCCTTCTGATATAACTGTCAAATAAATTTTTACTTTAATTAAAGAATCATTAAATGTGACTCTCATAGTGTCTGAAAAATTCAAGGTAAAGAAACCTCTTAGCCATTTATTCGCTCTTACTTAATTAGATCCTATTGTTAAACAAATGCATGACATATAGACAACATATATTTTTATGAGAAAAAGATCTTTGATCTTAATAGAGCTCAACGTCCTGCCGATTTTTTCTCACTTCATGTCAGAACCTTCTGTGGCATCACAATTAATTCCTGTGGAGATGATTATGGAGACATGGGGAGGATTATGATTTTAGGAAAGTGATAAACAGCAGGGACAGAATAGGCCTTATTTTACTTCTCAAGGATTACTAGCTTGGTAACAGTGAAAGCCAAGACGGGGGAAAGAAGGTTCCTACAGAGTATTATAAAATAGTATAAAAATATAGATTTATCTCTTTTGTGAAAGCCAATTAACTCTTTAAACAGTTTTCTGTTGATTGCATCAGCTTAATTACTTAAACAGGGAATGTTTTGTCAGCTCAAACATATATTTTATTAGTATTGCTTTAAATTAAGATTCCAAATGTACCTTGTGATTTAGATTTATCAGCATCATTATTGTGGATATTGGCTACCTGTGAATGTTTAGCTTTGCAAACACCTCTGATTTTAGGACTTTAGAACAGCGATAAAATATAATTTGGTCTTCACAGAATGCATTCACTTGCACTAACGTTATCAAGAATTGGGTGATAAAGCAAGTGATTTTCTTTTTGTTTATATAAGCCCTAAACACTTTTGGATGCCCTTAATTCTATGGAATGATATTCAAAGCAGTATATGCATAAGATCTGCATCTATACATGCACTTAAGCATTCTTAGTATGACTTGACCCACAAGTTTCTTTTGAAATTATTATCCATTTACATGCATAGTAAGTAAGTACCATGACTGAGTGGAGTGTGACAGTCTTATACCAAAAATGGCAGAAATAGGAATAGAAGCAATGAAGATGAAGGTTGACTGTCAAACAAATATCATTCCCACATGACGTTACCATCTACTGAGAGTTTGCCAATAAGGATATTTTGGTAGCTGCAATTTTTCAGAATTTTTATTTGTCTAGACTTTCATAGAAGATCCAACTAAATATATAAGGGGAAATAATTTACCAGTTCTTCCCACCAGAAATTTAAATAAAAATCATGTTTTAAGCTCTGTAGAGATTTTTGTTGTGTTTTGTTCTGCTTTTCAAAATTTCTCCAGGCAGCCATAAGTGTTACTTAGTAGTTTCACAAATGATACTCAGGCTTGAAGGATCCAGAATTGTCTACTTTGTCTGTGAGAAACTCTGAGTTATTACTCCTAGAAAGCTCAAATGCTATAATCAATAAATGGTTAATTCTTTTCACAATTTTGGCATTGTTCTTCAGACAGAAAATAAAAACAAAATGGAAAGTTTATAAACAACTTAAACAACCTGTAAAATGGCATCTTGTGAGGCTATCTTTTTAAGTAGGAAGAACTTTCTTCATAATTACCCAAACACAATTTTCACTCTGAAAGCTTTTTAGCTTTGAAAATTTCCTAAATTATAATTAATTGATTTAAATCTTGCCTTGATGAAAGAATCCAAGCAGATAAGATTAATTTCTTAGTCTCTAACTATCTAACTTACCCAAGAGGCTATTCCAAAATGCTCAGCACTCAGACCCCCATCGATTATAATTTATATAAATGATCTATTTCTCTGCAGAAGTACTGAGAAAGTACAATAGATACACAAATCAGTGGGCTGGTGGGAACATACACGGCCGACTCTCTCCACGTGGGCTATTATGAAAGCTGATTTAATTATTTCTTTTCAAAGTTTAATATGCAAAAAGTTAACTTCTAGAAATATTCAGAGCATTGCCAGATGGCTATGAAAATTGTTTTTCATTAAATTGGACTGTTCACATTTTCCAGGCCCATGAATCCAAAGACAGTTTAATCATAGTCAAGAGGGAATTGTAACTCTGGAAAACTAAGCAGAACCCTCCAGCCAGGGCTATAATGATAATTATAATGAAATAAGACCACATGATTGGGAATCAGCCTACAAGAAGGTAATTCTAGCCATCCAGAGTCTGACACGGAAGGTTTATCAAAGCCAAGGTTGAGAAAAATTCCTAGATAGTCTACTGCAAAAGCAAGAAGAAGAATTTACTCTCTTTAGGAGAGAAGTTCATGGTGTCATGTTTGGGTTGTACATGCCCTTGAGTTGGGATTATAGCTTCCTTTTATTATTCATTTACCCAATCAGAGGAACATTTATCAAATACCTCATTCACTATACAAAGTTTAAAGGCAAAGTAATGGGGCTGATTTTAAAAATTATCTGCTGGATGAGTGATGTTTTCACCTGCATTTTCATAGGAAGTTTTCTGGGATGTTCCCCAGTTATCAAATTATTGTGGAAATCCCTCTTTACAAAGCATCTTCAGACTCAGTTCCTAAACAATGTAAGATAATATATTATTATTTCAGATCCAGCCATCTTAAAAGCACTCTGACTGAAGTCTGTGGGTAGATAAGGTACTTGAGAATATATGATTAATATGCTGTAACGGGGATGTGTGATGGCATTGCTTGGGGTTTATCACGGCATTCATGTTTGTACAAAAAGTAGGGATCTGGGGCATCTGGGTGGCTTAGTTGGTTAAGCGTTCCAACTCTTGATTTTAGCTCAGCTCATGATCTCACAGTTGTGATTGAGCCCTGCATTGGGATCTGCACTGAGCCTGGAGCCTTCTTTGGGATTCCTCTCTTTTTTCCTCCCCCTTCTCTACTTGTCCTCTCCAAACAAACACATATATTCACGCATGCATGCGCTCGCACGCGCGCGCGCACACACACACACACACACACACACACACACACAATTCTACACAACACAAAGAGAAAAAGGCCTTCTTTCTTTCCCCCACACACACACACAAACTTAAACAGATCTTATGCCTTCCCTACATTTGTAAATATTAATCCCATAGATAGTCTAGAGTAACTGAATATTTGTGATTATAAATATAGAGTTAAGATAGAGTCAGTTTAATAACTGTCCAGATAATGTCAGAGTTTTGCAGACATTGGAGAGATACACGCTTTCCACAAACAATTAAGAGTGAGTACTTGGAGCCAATACTTTGAAGGAGTACAGAGGGAGACAGGGCTCTGAAGCGAAAAGGGTACATCTTACCTCAGGAATACTATGATATGTACAGAGACACTTCAGATTGTAAGACAAGTATTCTCTTAGGTCTGCTGGTTAAAAGTTGTACCTAGCCCTTGTAAACAATAATCTGAGTCTAACAGAAACTGCTATCTTTCAGCATTCCTATGTATAAAAATTGGACCCATAATTCTCATTTGAAAATGATTCAGGGCCACCTGGGTGCCTCAGTCAGTTAAGCGTATGACTTGAGCTCAGGTCATGATCTCTCAGTTCGTGAATTCAAGCCCCACGTCAGGCTGGGTGCTGACAGCTCAGAACCTGGAGCCTGCTTCCGATTCTGTGTCTCCTCTCTCTACCTCTTCTCCATTTGCTCTCTCTCTCTCAAACATGAATAAACATTAAAAATTTACAATGTGAGTCAGTCATTCTCAATACATGACTGCATCACAGACATAAACATCTTCAATCATTATTATAATTATGCCACAAATAGGAGTAGCCCCCTGTGTTCTCAAGTCACATTTCTGGGCATGGAGTTGTGGATAGCCTGGAAAACTTCCACTTATAAGCATCTAACTGAAGGAGACCTATTTCAACTAGCAGCTGGACTTCAATGTACAGAAGCTCCAATTCAAGCGGATTAACTCAGCCTGAGGACAATGTGATGACTCCACGCAAGTGTTCCCATTCATTCTTTTCTGAAAGAGATTGAAATATGCACTTCATTTTCTAATGTAAATACACTCAATGATTAAATGTTCCATTAGGATTTGTCAGAGAAAAAGGAAGAGGAAACATTTTCCTAGGGGTGGCTTTGTACTAGAATTGAATGAGGCCTTACTTTAACCAAAAACAGTGGCTCTTTTTCTAAATTTCATTAGGTAAATCCCAGGAATGATTTAATTCACAAATAAGACTTTTGAAAAATATTCTTGCATATCCAAAAAAACCCTAGTAAGCAGATGGATTTCATAGCAAGTTATACTATCCTTTGGATGCTTTTCTATTCCCACAAAAGACATTGGTAGCTACATGTTCTATACATGAACAACACTTTATTCCTACAAAAATAACAGCAATGAGGGCTCCTGGTGGCTCAGTGGGGGAGGTGACCGACCAACTCTTGATTTTGGCTCAGGTCATAATCTCACGGTTCCTGAGTTTTACCCCAGAGCCAGGCTCTGTCCTGAGTGTGGAGCCTGCTCAGGGTTCTCTCTCTCTTTCCTTCACTCTCTGCCCCTCCCCCACCAACTTTCTCTCTCATATTCTCAAAAATAAATAAATAACCATTAATAAAAACCAAATATAACAACAATGAAGATAGCTGAGATTTATTGAGCTTAATTGTCAGCTTAATTGCTGACAACCACACGGTGAGACTGACACTCTCATTATCCCGTTCATTCAGAGAAGGGAAGCTTATAAAGGATTAGGTGACTAGCCTAAGGACACTAGAATTAACGTCAGAACCTTTAAATTCTATGAGCGGGCTACTTCTTTAACCTTTGCAACGAATATCAACTTGCATTTTAGCTAGCTTCTTTCCTGTTTCTCTAGTAAGATTAGACTGTCAACTCTCACAGGGGAAGATTTTATATTATGCTTTTTGGCATTCGTAGAATCTAACAGCTTCTGGCTCGAGTGCTCAATGAATGAATAAAAAATGATGAATGCATGAATGAATGAAGGCTTAAAAATAATTAAATCACCTTTCAACCAAGCCAAAATTTACTGTTACTTTCACTTTTTCATATAGATTTTTAATGCCTTAAATCTTTGCAGGAAAACACGGAAGGCTCATATTTTTTGTTTTGAAAATACTTGATGGTCTCAAAGGTACAGAGCTAGATGTTACCACTTGATTTGAGGATGATTTGTTTTCATTTGATGATTATTTAGAGTCCTTCCTCAAAGACAATTCACAGACTAGAAGGGGTTATCATAACCCTGGCTTCAGTAAGCATTAGGGAGGGACTTCTTGTAGTTTATCAAAAGGGCGGGGGTTATTAATATGTTCTTTGACCTACACAGGACCTACAATTTTTCTAGTAGCATCTAATTTCAGCCAATTTTCTCAGCACAAAGGGTGGTACATTCATGGCTAAACCCCACATTAGGTTTTTGCACTCTTACCACGGACACAGATCCCATGGATTCCTGTGTCTGTGGTCCAACTGATAGAAAACTCTGTTCCAGA
Organism: Mungos mungo; assembly: GCA_004023785.1. NCBI lineage: Eukaryota > Metazoa > Chordata > Mammalia > Carnivora > Herpestidae > Mungos > Mungos mungo. The sequence goes on from PISW01005986.1 coordinate 77,789, forward strand.
CTGTGCAGTCATAGACATTTGTTCCCAGAAATGACAAAAATTATTTGACCATGAGTAGTTCTCAAATGCTTAAAAAAAAAGTCTTACCTTTTTTTTAGGACCGTTAAGATTAGTGACCTTTAAGTGATTTCATATTTGCAAAATACTCGAAGCTCCCTGAAGTACTATGTAAATATAAAAATCGCCCATAAGGAAGTCAATATATGTAAATGACCCATAAAAAAAAGATAGCTTGAATTAGGCACAAGAGAGGTTGTCCGTTTACCTCATTTGAATAGAAATTGCAAACACTAATCCTAGACAGGATTTTTCAGTTTCAGTTTTTTTTAAAATAATCACTTAAAAAATATCTTTGTTAGTGTTTTTGAAGAGTTGATGATAAAAATCTACACACAGAAATAGCTGACACTGCTGTGAGATTAAAATTCAAAGGCTTCCTTTCCCATGAAACGATGCATGCATTAAGTGATATAGCTAGCCCATCATTCAACAGGGGAGGGGACACAGCAGCCACCAAATATCAGCCTTGGTGATGACAGTTTACTTGGCTTATCCCTGAGGTTGTCAATTGCCCATACCCCTTGGTGTTAAGACTCATTTGTGAGTTACAGTGATGGGAAATACTAGTCACAGCCCAGGAACTGCTTCTGGAAGGCATGCTGAAAGATGTAATAGGCTAGAACAGGCACTCAAAAGTTTGAATGCTTATCTGCACCCCACTCAGAAACAATCTGAATGGTTTTTGATACAACATTCTGACACTTCCCATTTACATCTTGTTAGAAAGAGCAAGGGCAGAGGCGATCAAAAGTAAAATCAGAATGCAGGCTAGGAAGAGTAAATATTGAAGCTTTATAAGCATAAAAGATTCAAATTAAATTTGTGGTGAAGTTCTGAAGAGTGACTTGATGGAAATTCTGGTTAGCTCTCACTGTAGCCAAGCCATTTATCCATTTGTAGAGTCTTCCTACAAGGTAGACATGTGATAACTTTAGGGAAGATTCTTGTCTAGACAGGCTTTCCTGTTTCTCAAGTCTCTAACTAGGTGGAACATCAGAGTTAAAATTCTTTTTCTCTCATTCATTTGTAAACAGTTCCTGTTTTCACAAGTGAGATGAAAACAGCTCAGAACCTACAGAGCAAAGACAAGCCAATTCTCTCCTCTTCCTGCCCCATCCTGTCCTCCTGATGATGATGTTGATGCTGATGCTCCCTTCCTTGCCAAGAACATTCTACTCACTCCTTATAGTAATGAAAATAAAGGCACTTCTGGGGTTTGGTAGGAGAAATCCCAGGATCCAGGCTTTCCTCAAAGGTACCTTGTGGATATGTGGAAATCTTTAAAAGAGGGTTGGTTGTTTCTTCTTCTGCATTCTAATACTTCATACAGACTAATATCGATGTGATGGAAAGACCCAGAATTAGGAAGTGAGATCATTCTCTGAAAAGGAAAAATAATAGGAATCAGATCATCATGTATACTTTGACACACTGTAGAGGCATTTAGTTTAAGAAGTGGTTTGTAAATATATTATTGGAAAGGTTGGGGAAAATAGCATGTGTTTGTCCCTCAGTGGCCTCTGTGGAGGGAAAAAAGGTATTAATAAATTAAGTAAATTTTTTGTTGTCACTGTTTCATTTTTTTTCCTGCTCACTCCTATAGCCTAGATGGCAAAAGAGTGTCTAACATACGGCAGTGCTCAGTATCAACAGTCATGTTAATACAATCCAACAAATCAATAATAAAATAACAAAAACTAGTATCTTAATATAAATATGGAAAATTAATAAAGGATGGAATTAAAAAAGAAAAGCAGAGGATTAGTAAGAATATTCAGTCACATTAATAATCAAAGATATATGGCTTTATATATGTGTATATATATATATAAATAAACCTATTTTCTGCCTATCAGTATAACATTGACAAAAATAATAATATAATTTTGATGAAAATTAGCAAAATTACTGCTTAAAATCTAAATTCTGGGAAACAATAATATTCATTTCTAATCCCCAAATTTTAACATATGCATAACTTTGATATAAATTTCACTTCTAGGAATTTGTTCTATGATAAAAGTAAGAGGGCATAGATACATATTCAAGGATATTCCTTCCAATAATATTCATGATTAAGGGAAATTAATGTGCATATAATCTACATTACTCTCACAAGAATTGGAATATATAAATACGGACATTGCTATACACAAAACGTAAGATATACTAATCAATGTCACTAGATGTTAATGATCTGTCATTAAATCAAAAAGTGGCTTACAAAGAAATATATGTATATGTGTACATTATTGTATAAAAAGATGCAGGAATTTTCAATAAAGTATAAATAATTCATATTTAAATGTTTGACTAAAAGGTGATTTCACCTTGATATTTTTACATCTAGTAAATACTTAAGAAGGTTTATATGCTACATTTGTGATGTGATAACATTTTTGCTTTGGAAAAATATATCCTTCTAGAAACTTAAGAACTCAAAGTTCATTCAAATATACTCCAATCTAAAGAAACTATTAAGGGCTCCTGGGTGGCTCAATCAGTTGAGCGTCCAGCTTCGGCTCAGGTCATGATCTCATGGTTCATGAGTTCGAGCCCTGCGTCAGGCTCTGTGCTGACCACTACCTCAGAGCCAGGATCCTGCTTCAGATTCTGTGTCTCCCTCTCTCTCTGCCCTCCCCGCTGAGGCTCTGTCTCTCTCTGTCTCAACAATAAATAAAATATTTTAAAAATAAAGAAACTATTAAGAAAAAGATGCAATTTAAAAATTTACCAAAGAAGATTCGAAGAGCAATGCACGTGCATTTATTTTTGGTAGTCGGAATGTCTGAATTGACCATGCACATAATTAACTTTTATATGTGTTTTTCCCCCATAGATGAATGGATTTACCATGGCAACTTACTCAAATATCTTTATCAGAAAGGTTTTCCACTTCTTTTGTTCTGTTTGGAGGTTCCTGCCCAGGACCAGTTGGACTGAGTCAACGTAAGTGTCCTTTTACACTTGGACTGAATATTATTGATCTGTGAATTTTTGGCAGCCTAAACTAACCAGTACTCTGGATAAACTAAACAAATTGAGTTACTGATCTGTAAAGGTAAAGACACTGGTGGCCCTTTTACCACCAGAAGGCACTGTGAGCCTGAGAGCTGTGCTTCTCACAGTGCCAGCAGAGCTTCCTGTAGGCTCCTGCTTCCTGTGGTGTGACTGGACTATCCTTGAAGCCTCATAAGGATTGGGGGACAGGTAGCTTTTCAATGTACACTATCTGTAGGGTACATGGCACAAAAGTCCTCCTGTCATGACTCTTGCCCACCCCTCCAGCCCATTTCTTGAATATATCTTTCCCAGTTATTACAACTCATTGAATTTCCCTGTTTGCCATTCAAATGATCCCTGCAGCTTGTCCTAACCTCTACTTTCTGCTGTGCAACTTTCTCTGCTAGCTTTTCTTGACCTCTTACGCCAAGTGATGACTTGTGGTCTTACAGTTCACTGTTCACAACCCTCCTGCCACATCGCATTGGTACATATTGGTTTCCTTACTCTCTGCCTCCTAGATTTTGATTCCTTGGAAGGAAAAAGACCTATGTCTGTTACTGGACTTAGTAGGACTGTGACAGACACTAACTACTCAAGAAGTGTTAAAACAGGAATGAACGAATGAATGATTGAATAACAGCGTAAATGAGTGGTCATAAGAAAAGAAAGTGATTGTTCTCTCTTCAAGGATAAAATCATTGTGGCATTTAGTTACTTCATCTAATTCTGATTTGAAGAAATGGTTCTGTAATTATGATGAAAAATAAGGTAATCAACACTCCTTTAACAAATGAAATGAGCACTTTTTAACTTTCAATGTTTTATAATTACTGTTTCTTTTACTATTCTTATTACAAATGTTTTAAGCTATAGGAACAAAATTAAATATAAAATAAAATCCTGAGTAATTAACTCATTACTATGCCATAGCCACTCTCTTTCTCTCTGTTCCTTACATTACTTTCATGTCATTTACTGTAAATATTTAGTTGGACCCCAAGATGTGTCAGGCACTGTACTATGAGGTAGGGATACACAGTGAACCAGATCAAAAAGGTTCATGACTTCATGGTGTCCATGATGGGGGGAAAGAGGGAGGCAATCGATGACAAATAAATAAACATATTCACAATATAACTTCAGAACCTAACAAATAATGGAAGTACCAATGAACTATGATGTACATAACTAATGACAAATGGTGTTTCTGAACCATAAATGGTGGTTGGAGAGGATCTATTTAAAGAAGTAATAATGAAATTCCTGACCTGGACAACGGAGCCTAGAAACTTCTCTTTGTCTGCCTGATCATGACTTGGGCTTTCTAGTACCAAATCCATACCTACGTTGATAATCTCCCCAAACCAATGTTATGGCTGGTTGAGAAAGAATTCCTCAGAAGATGAAATTTCAAGATTATATGTGCTCCTTATTTCATAGATCTTCCCGATGCTGTCAGATTTCAGGCTTGAAATCTGTCTTGACATTTCCTAGATGCATTTTTGTTATTCCTTTTCACTAGCTAATTGGTGACATATTTGTTATTTTTCAGCAATTGTGCCAGACCCATGGGCACAGTGGGATACTTGTCTTTTACATTTGTACTTCTCATCAACAAATGAACAAACAAACAAACACCAAAAATCTAAAGCTGTTGACATTGATGAAGCAAACCACAATCTCTCAAGCTTTAGAGAAAATGTTCCTTCAAAGTTCATAAAGATATTTGGGTTTGTTACATCTCTTAAATAAAATGAACACATCTTAAATAAATTTAACATTTCACACCTACTTTATACAAGACCATGAATAGGGACATCTATCCAACAAAAGTATATACATAATAAACTATACACCTTGGCATGTCAAAAGGAGTAAAAATTATTTGATCTTATTTAGTAAGCATTTTCTTGTTTATTTTTTGTTTAATGCAATTGTCTTCTCCAACAACCAGATTATTTTCAAGAGAGGTTCTTCATTGGACTGAGAAGCTTTTAACAGTCTCATTTAGTGATGCTGCCATGAGGAAAATGTGAGAGAGAAGGTAGAAGCCAGTGCAACAAAACGACACCATGTGGCACTTTGCCCATTGCTCTCAAAACAGTGTCTGTTGTCAATTACCAATCTCACACACACAAAAAAGCAAAGCAAAACACAAAAACAAAAATATGCACTAGAAGAATAGGAAAGACACACAACTAGGTATGCACACACACCGCTGATCCACAGGTTTGAAGACTTTAAATCATAGCTTCTTATTTTAGCTTTGAGAACAATGGTAGTCATCTTTAGATGGCCATAGGTTTGTAAGTGGTAAATCCTTTGACAATTTCTTCAATAGTTTCTAAAGGAGCCAAGAGCCTCCTGCCATCCCAACTCTAACACTTTCAGATTTTTTTCTTCTTTCATTTGGCAATTAATCACTCATTACCATGTCTGGCATCACGAGTGTTGATATTGTGAAGTGTTATATAAATGATTCATTTCCCTCAGCAGGTCTCCATACTCTATTCTGAGCACTAAGAGTTTTGGAGAGACTTGGTTCATGTTAATTGATGCTTCTCTATTTACTTATAAATAATTCAATTGCTTGAATGCTTGAACACAAACATACAAATATATATATATATATGTAATTATAAATTTTAATAATTAATTAATGAGATCAAAGGGTCAAGGAAGTCTTATCTGAAGAAGCAAACACTTGAGACCAGCTGAGCCATTGTAGAAATCATTTCTCAGCTAGGCTGAAGATCAGGAAGTAAATCCAAGATCCCAGGATAGTTGATGCTTACAAACCAACAGGGAATCTTGGAGAGATAATCTGGAAGTGAACACAGAAGCCACATTATGCAAGTCTTTGTAGGACACACTACATGAAATTTGAGGTTATATCCAAGTGTTGAAAGATAAACTGAAGCACATTAAAATTTGGAGGGATTTTATTTGAGCAAGTGATGATTTCAATCAGGCAAGACCATAGAGTATGAAGGAGAGCTTTATCCACAGAGCTAGGGGGCAAGGTTTTGATAGTGAAGATGGGAGCAAAGCAAGGAGATTATTTATTTGAATATAGCTGAAGTGGTTGCATTATTTAGGAAAGTGTAGTTGCCTGTTTGTGACTGGTTTTCTTCTTAACCTTGGTTTATTTGCAGGAATTGTCTCTGGCTTAGATTTTGGGTTCCTTGTGTAGGTAACCGGGGTGTTAGAGCCACCTCAGTGTAATTCCTCCTTGTTTGATTACTTTAACACAAGTCTAATGGGGAACCAGGAAAAGATATTATGGAGCAGAGTACAATTTTATATATTAAAATGATGCCATATTTATTCCCTTGACCCAAGGTCTCACGATTCTCTTCTTTGTTACATTGCTTCCAGATTAACCAACTTGAAATGCAATTTCTATTTCCCTTTCTTCAGAATTATAATCATAATCACTACAGTAATAGAGAGCTGGCTGTGTTCATCTCACATACATTTTCACGTTTATCATTTATTATCATCATAAAACTCTGTTGATGGAGAGATTAATACTTCTACTTTAAAGATTTAAAAAAAAAAAAAAACAAACAAACTCAGAGCTGGAGAAGTTAAATAGCCTGTGATATTTACCCTAGTTTGGCTGACCCTAAAGCTCAGTGCGGAATACTGTTTACTATCCTCCACAAACCACACCGTTTTCCTGTTACCACCTCATTTGGGCTCATAAAGATGTCCTTTATAACCTATCAGACTACATTCCTAAACACACAGAGATCTTCCTTTATTCCCAACCAAAAAACATCATTTGATCTATTTCCTTTACCCACTCATTCCCATCTCCAAACCACTACATAGCACACTTATTCTACCACATTTTGTGATAATTTACTAGAAAGACCATTGGTCTGCAGGAAAGTTGAGTTTTAAGTTAGACTCCTCTACTTATTGGGCCTCACTGAGCCTCAAAAGTTAAAGTTGGAGTGGTAATCTAATGTACCTGCCAGGAATGGAGTGAAAGTTAAATGAAGTGTTGTACGTAGAAATTTTCTTTCAACTCAAAAAAAAAAAAAACCATGTAAATGTGCATTTTATTTTATATATTGTTTTAGACTCTTTCTTCAACCAGTAATGATTCTCCCCACCTTCCATCTATCCAAGTGCCTTCTCCCAGACTGAGAGTGAGGGAAAGCTATGGATGCAGATTTTAACCGTCATTTTTCTTTTGTGCACTGTCATGTTCATACCTAATTAAAAACAAACTATTATATTGTCTTGCATTTTCCATATGTGTAACCATGCTGGACTATCATTGATGCAGAATTTGTACAGGATCTTATTTTTCACTATCTGCACCCTTACCACGTACATCATAGTACTGCTAGAAAAGCCAAGCTTAATGGTTCAGAGAACATGCCCTGGCAACAGACAGACCTGATTTGGAAGCCTAACTTGAACAGTTAGCTGGAAAATATTGGCTGAAATCCAGTATCTCTCTCAGCTTCATTTTTCTCATCTTTATTTTCTTTAATTTTATTTACTTTTTATGTTTATTTTCTTGAGACAGAGAGAGAGAGAGAGACAGAGCATGAGCAGGAGAGGAGCAGAGAGAGAGAGAGGGAGACACAGAATCTGAAGCAGGCTCCAGGCTCTGAGCTGTCAACACAGAGCCCAATATGGGGCTGGAACCCATGGACTGTGAGATCATGACCTGAGCCAAAGTCAGATACTTAACCTACTGAGCCACCCAGGCACCCCATTTAGCTCATCTTTAAAAGGGTGTTATTAATTACATCTTCCCCTTTAAGTTGTTGTGAAATTCATGACAAGGCAAGGATGGGTAATACAATGGTTGGCTTCCTTCCTGTTAACTAATATGATTATTTTTCTTCTTGCTGTAACTATGATAGGGCCTCATTTATTTTTGTGAACCTCAGCATCATCAGTTTCCTGGAAGTTCAGTTAATGTGTGTTTGCTAAATAATAAATATATTGGGGCACTGGGGTGGCTCAGTCGGTTAAGTGTCCAACTTCAGCTCAGGTTATAATCTCAAGGTTTGTGGGTTCAAGACCTGCATTGGACTCTGTGCTGACAGCTCAGAGTCTGAAACCTGCTTTGGATTCTGTGTTTCTCTCTCTCTCTCTCTCTCTCTCTCTCTCTCTCTCTCTCTCTCTCTCTCTCCCTTTCAAAAATAAATAAACATTTATTTTTACTTAGGACTACTCTATGCAGCATATCTATGTTAAACAATTGGACTGATCCAGATTTTCTAGAATAGCAATTTCCAATTAAACTAAGGTAAATCATAGCCAAGTTTCCTGAAGCCTTAGATGAAAAACTTGTACTTTGTTTTGTCAATTGATAATGCCATTTCACACAGACTAGCAGCAGGCATAATTTACTTTGAATAACTCCTAGCAGTTGTTATCATGACATTTTTGTGAATTTAATAATTTTACGGGCTCTTAGGAGGTTCAGTCGATTAAGTGTTCTACTCTTGCTTTTGGCTCAAATCATGATCTCACAATTTGTGGGATTGAGCCCCAAGTCAGGCTTGTGCTGGGCATGGAGTCTGCTTAAGATTCTCTCTATCCACTCCCTCTGTCCCTCTCCTGCTTATGCTCTGTTTGTCTCCCCAATTAAAATAATAATAAAAATAATACTTTTAAAGGTCAGCTCTTATTGATTTAGTTTGTCATCTTTAATCTCTGAATGTTTTTAACTAGATATTAATAATGTATGATGTTAAGTTCATTACACACTTTATGAATATCTTGAATCTTCTTACCATAAGTAAATAATATAGAACATATAAAGGATAATATTTCAGTACTTTAGACAAAGAAAACTTTGGAAAACACTTTACAATAAATTTATATTCCTTTGGAACTTTAATTATAAAATTAATTTAAAAGGTTTTAATCATGTCAATTCTTATTTACATTCAAAGGATTAAACTAACTGGCAGATTTGAGAATGGAGGGTTTTTAAAGGACGTTGTGAACATAATTTGGCCTTTAGCTAATTTGTAATTGAAAAGTTCAATTCATTAAGCAGATTTGTCTTTAGAGCTTGTGTGACAGAGTCTATCATTACCTTAGAATTTTGCTGAACACTAAGGTCAACTGAGCCAAGGAGTTCTTTGAAACTTTTAAATTTTCTAAGTATACAAATATGTTGGAGACTTGAAGCATAAGTAGAGAGTAACATCCATTTAACTTCCTCTAAATTAACTCTCTTGCTTCTTATGTTTTCCTTCTCTCTGTCTCTGCTTTTGTCTTTCTCCCTCTTACCTGAAAGTACTTCTAGTACATGGAATAGACTCATGCAACACAAATAGAGATTCCAGAGCTTAACAAGTCTGTCTCAGCCTTACAGACATGGATCCAGTTATAAGGGTAACTGATTGACCCTGATTCTAGAGTCTGAGACTGAAGGCTGGTACAAATGCTGTTCCCTGGAGAGGTGGGCTGAAGATGTGGTCTGTTCCATAGCTATGTGACACTGGAAAAGCTGTTTTACCTCTCTCCACCTCCATGTCCTCACCTAGGAAGTGAACACAATATTTGTGCCTACTATAAGGTTTTGTGAATGAGTATTGAATAAGACAATCTAGGTAACCACTTAATCCCATACCCTAAACAGTGTGTAGTCAATAAATGTTTGCTGTTATGAGGACATGCTTTTCTTTGTATTATTAATATGTAGGAGATATAGGTAGAGAGGTAGAAATTTCAGAAAACAAAAGAGCCTAGTAAGAGGAGTCAGATTAAACTGGTAGCATCTCTAAGCATCAGCGTCCTTATCCGGAAAACGGAAATAATTCTCGTGTCTACTGTCTTAAGGATTCAGTGAGATACTGCACTTAAAGCATTTAATCCAGTGCCATGCACATGATGAATACATGAAAAGCAGTGGCTTTTATGATGACAACAGTAGTAAATAAAATGACATAAAGTTAGGGTTAGTAGTGGAGTGGCCTGGTTGCAATGTGCAGGCTAGAGACAGGGACATCTTGAACGGAATGACAAATGAGTCATTGAGTCTTACAAAATCATAAATAAAATTATGATATTTCTCTCCTGAAACCCCTGTAAACCCTTCCCATGGTTGTAACTTAGTGCTCTTTACACGTGTCACTTAGATCTCATTTCCACTTATATTTCTATATGGCATGCCTCCTACTTGATCGTCTCCTAAGGAATAATATTCAAGCAATGACATGCCAGTACCTGAGTTATGTTTTTACCAAATACATACAAAAATAAATTTGTAAGTATCAAATTAAAAATCAGATCATCACCAAAAGAAACACAAAAAACAAAAAACACTCAGTATTGTGTGATAGCATATGTTCGTTTGGGGAAAACACTGAAACTAACACATGTTAATTATCACCATTGCTGCTAGAAGACAGATTTAATAAAATGAGGCTCTGGGAGTAAGAGTAGTCACACTGAATTCAGCTATTTCAGTTTGCTAGTCTATTATGGTTGCTTCTTGTTTCTCCTCATTCCAGTAATCCCTCTACAGTTAGTCAGTCCAATCCTGGAAAGCTTTTCACCAGATACTTAAGACAAACTGACCCAAGAGCTTAACATTTTAACATTTTACAGAAAGCTCAGACACTTTAATAGATTTTATCCTATGTCATTTCTTGTGCATGTGTGTATTTTATATTAACATTATGTGTAGTGTGTGCATGTGTGCTTGTTTATATGTTATATATTTATTGTATTATTATATTATGTTATATATTTTTATTTTTAAATGTTTTATTTATTTTTGAGAGAGAGGGAGAGAGAGAGAGAGAGAGAGAGAGAGAGTGAGCAGGGGAGGGTCAGAGAGAGAGGGAGACACAGAATCCAAAGCAGGCTCCAGGCTCTGAGCTGTCAGCACAGAGCCTGATGCAGGACTCAAACCCACGAATTGCGAGATCATGACCTGAGCTAAAGTCAGACGCTTAACCTACTGAACCACCAAGGCGCCCCTATATTATATTATATTATATTAGGCTAATATAATAGCCTAATGAAAATCACAGTGTGATATTTCTAACTCTAAGCCTTAGGTCTCCACAGAAAACTCAGGTAAAGTACTAAAGTTAGTATTTCTAAAGACAGACAAACTTCTTCCCCTAGTAACTTCTTTTTTTCCATTTTTTTTAAATTTCCCCTCTTACCTCTCATAATATCTCTTGAAAATGGAAGTAAAGTTGAGTCATTCAGCTCAAGTGGTTCAGGTAATTTCCTCACCTTAATACTTCACTTGGAGAGAGACACTATTAATTGTTACAACTCCGAGTAGCTGAAAGATAAGAAAGATGTACTCAGCAAAGGACAGGCGCAAAAGAGCTCATTAAAGTATCCTGGTCCGCCCTCCCCGCTCTGAGATTCAGGGAGCTTTTATGATCCACCTGTGTGATTCTCATCCTCACGCTAACTGGGCACCACCAGGACGACAGAACTGTCCCCTCTAGACTCCCTCCGAGCTTTGGGTCGGGTTTTTCATTTCACACGTCATTCACCTCCTCGCTCCAGTGATCCTGGAGAGTCAATAACCCACCTGATCCTGTGTGCACATTAGCGCCCATCATTTAAACTTATACTTTGGAGAGGTGGAGATTATAATACAAATTCTTAAAAAAGCATATACACTGGGGACTTTTATAGTGGATTCTCTTCGAAACCACGTCCGAAATTGATAAAATTTCAAGCCAGAAAATGGAATAGTTTATAGGTCCTGACCAACCTTCACAATTACAGTAATGTTTGCTTGGGTGAGCTTCTCCTTTTGTGCTCATAATATGGGATTGAACTTGAGTTTACATTAAGCAAACATTATTGTCCTTAAATACAAAAGATCTTCTTCACTCAAAGTGGCTTAATGTGGCAGCCTATTGGAGAACAAAGAAAATCCATTTTTAACTGTAAATTGGCCTTTGCCTCGAAATATCCATATGCTCTAACATTCAAAAGTTAATTTCCCAAATTTGGTATTTTCTACTTGACACCAACACAAATAGTTTAAAATTAAATAGAAAAAGTACAAATAATACTTCAAAGTCAGCCACTTGAAAAGTGGGTCAGTTTGTGATTTAAAAAGAAACTAAATTAAGAGTTGACATTGATGAGATTTTTTTGCTCCCATTAAAAGCTTTTCTACTACTGTGTTAGGTTAACAAACAATGACTACATGTTTGGAGATGCTATAAAATATTAATCTGCTGGAAAAAATAGAAGATTCTGAGAAAGTAATATTAACCACATTCTGACCTCAAAATTGCATTTGAATTTGAGTGCATAATGTTAAAAGGACATTTTACATTACTCTCTGAATATCTTTCTTATTGTCAGAGGCTGTTACCTACTTAGTAACTGTTATTGACTTTTTCTTTGGTAGCAGAGGCCTGTGTTTATTCAGGAATTGGGTGACTATTTGTTTTATGGAATCTCTTAGCTGTGGGTAATGAATGTTGATTAGACTAGGGAACCAATCCCAGTAAAGCCCAACTCAATTATAGCTATTGGTTTAAGCAGGAGAATGTGACACTTACTTATAAAGAGGGGAGGGGTTATTCTGGGAAGGGAAATACTAGAAAAATTCTCCTTCCCTTAAAACTGAGACATGAAAATAGAACACATTCCTCCTTAACCTTGGATATTAAAGTTCATGATGTGATGTTTGGGACTTGCAGTCATATTGTGAACACATTACTGAGCTACTATGGTAGAAGAATGCACCTCCTGGTTATATTTACATATGAGATAATACATTTCCTATTGTTGATGTAATTTGTAGTATGATTTTCTGATATTTCAAACTCAAAGCATGCTACATAACCTTAACTTCAAGATTTTGGATCAATAAGTTTGTGTTAATCAAATGGAGCTGAATAAGCCAAAGATTATTTCCATCCACATAAACTCTGCTACATTTCAGTGGATTTCCAGGTAAACTCATCGTATTTACTTAGGGATTTGTTATTTTTAACATCTTAAGGTCCCACAATCTCAATACATGATTTCCAGGGTGACTGAATGAAAAGAAGAGAGAGTTAGGGCACTACCTAAAACTTTTTACTGCCTCAAGATGATGGTGACTTTCATTCAGTCCATTAGCCAGAGTTAGACACATAACGCAGAACAACCACAAGAGGCTGGGAAGTGTAGGAAACCTGAATATCCAATGGATATTCAGTGAGCTTTAAACTCCTCTGTCACAGTGAACATGGTATAGCTCTCGAGATGCTAGATGTCAAATTTAGGGAATTTAAATGTGCTTTTCTTACTATATAAGTACAAGAAAGGACTCTCCTGATTTCCTTTAGTTCTCAATTACTTGGGAAAAAATAGATTTAACAATCCCAAAGAAATAGTTTTATATGTGTGTAGCAGATGATCCCTAATGGGGCAGTAGTTCAGAGCACGAACACCAAAGTCTGATGGACCTGGGTCTGTACAAAGCTCATTTACATGTTAGCTGTGAAACTTAAAGTTTTCAGAGTATTTAAGCTTGGATTACTCATTTGCAAAATGGGAATAAAATTAGTATCTATTCTATAGAATTTTGAAAACAATGTGCCTGGTTCACCGAAAAATGAACAATATAAGATAAACATTATTTTGTTTTGTGGTACAGGAAGCATGAGTGTTAAGTGAGCCCATCAGTGACCTAAACAAAATCTTGAGAACTCAGTATGACATAGTCATTTCTGTTGGGTGTTTTTCAACACCACCAGGCAGCTCGCAAATTCTCAGTGGACACTGCCTAGGTGTCCTATGAATTTAACTCAATTCTGACGCTGTCTTCCTAGAGATAGTGTCATATCCTACAGGTTAAGTGCTCAGTGTTACAGAACTGTCCCCACTTCAGACACCAGTTCCAAGTCCAAGTTGCTACAAACTGATCTAAATAAGAAGTTCCCACACAGCCCTTGTTTGGGTCCAATTGGTTAAAGTGGCTCGAGGACTCAGAGAAACGTTCACTTACATTGATTATAAAGGATGTGATAAAGGATACAGATGAATAGTTAGAGGAAGATGTTTATAAAGGCAAGGACCAGAGGGTCCCAAAGTGCAAGAACTCCTGCCTCATGGAACTGTGGCTCACCATGCTCCAGCCTGCTAACACATTCACCAACCTCAGGCTCATCTCTTTTCCTTGTTCAAGAGTTTTTATAAATCTTTAATCGCCAGCCCATGTCCCTTTCCCAGAGGTTGGTGGGCAGGGCTGAGAGTTCCAGCTCTCTAATCACTTGGTCTTTCTGGTGATCAGCCCACTAAGGATATTTAGTGATCCTGTCCAAAGTCACCTAATTAGCATGAGCTAAGTTGTAATTGAAAGGAACTCATTATGAATAACAAAAGACACTCCTACTACTCCGGAAATTACAAGCATTTTTAGGAGTTTTGTGCCAGGAAGCTGCAAGAGAGACCAAATATATTTCTTATTATATTACACCATCCTATGTGAAATGAGCATTATTTTTGATTCTCTAAATTTGCTCTTAAGTATGCATATGCTGAAACTAAAGTGCAGAATCAGTAAAATGAATAAATGTGTCATTTTACAAATAAAACAGTGCATTCTTTCTTAAGCAAACTTTTCTCTTTCTGCTGTCTATGCTTGGTATTTTACTATCATGCCACCACCATTTTGTCAGTGGAAAGAGGGTTGAAAGGTCAATTAAGTATATTTAAGCTTATATTAAGCAATTACAGCAAATGTAATGCCATGCCAAAAAAGCATGGGTGATTTTCTGAGCAAAGTCTTGGATTATAAATTCTTCTGCATTATATTTCTCAACTCTCTGCAGTACATCCATCAGAAATAATGCTAGAGAAATTCTGTGATATTGATGTTTTAAGTGCATTTGGCATTAACAACATCCCTATTATTCAACCATAATTGTGTCAAAACTTGCTACTCCTAAAAGGAGACAATAATCTCTAAATGGAGTCACGTATGCCAAACCCCACATCACTAATTTGAGACTTATTCCGTAACTCAATTGCAGTTTCAGCCTCTCTCAGAAACGGAATCTTAAACCAGTCCATTTGGGACACCTGAGTGGCTCAGTTGGTTGAGCGTCCAATTTCAGCTCAGGTCATGATCTCATGGTTCATAGGTTCGAGCCCTGTGTTGGGCTCTGTGCTGACCTCTTGGTCAGAGCCTGGAGCCTGCTTCAGATTCTGTGTCTCCCTCTCTCTCTGACCCTCCCCTGCTCATGCTGTCTCTCTCTGTCTCTCAAAAATAAATTAAATGTAAGAAAAATAATTTAAACCAGTCCATTCAGAATTACCTGTTCAGCACTAGTGAGGTAATCTGTTTGATGGAACCTGTCCTTCTCTAAAGGAAGGTAACCAATCAGTCCTTTGCTAGTATAACTTTCTTGTCCTACCTCCTTCTCCTTATAAAGTCTTTCATTTTGTGCAGCTCTTCAGAGCTCTTTTCTATTAACTATACGGGATGCGCCTGATTCATGAATCCTTGAATAAAGCAGGGAGATCTTTAAAATTTACTCAGTTGAATTTTGCTGTTGTTGTTGTTGTTTTTACTCTACACTTTCATATTTTAAATATACAAAGAACAAGAATAGCTTGGGTATAAAAGACTCTTAATCCTTATATGTCACCGAAAGCTAACTTTGGCCTTTAATGAATTGCATTTGCATTATGGTGTGTGCATGTGTCTGTGTGTGCGCATGCACACACACCTGTGCACATGTACATATTTGGTGTTGGGATGGTGAATTGGAAGAAGACTGTTTTCTTGTAGTCAGCTCTCCATTCATTTACCAACTTCTAAAGAACCCTGATTGCATACAGAAAACTGAGCTAAGAAAGAAAATACATTCTGTATCTTTAAAAAGTAAAGCTTAGGAGTGCCTGGTGGCTCAGTCAATTAAGTGTTTGACTTTGGCTCAGGTCATAATCATGAGTTTGAGCCCCACATCCAGCTCTGTGCTGATAGCTTAGAGCCTGGAAACTGCTTCAGATTCTATATCTCCGTCTCTCTCTGCCCCTTCCCTGCTCACACTCCGTCTCTCTCAAAAATAAATAAACATCAAAAAATTTTTAAAGTTAAGCTGCAAAGATAAACGTTAAATAAATAAATTCAATAAAGTATGATCGTTGTCATGGCATGTTAACATGTTCTGTGAATGTTTACTTGATGATATGACCTAGTTTAGGTGAGTTAGGGAAAGCTTAAGTGCAGAAGAGAAACTTAACTGAATAATTAGTAGGAGATAGGTAGGAATAAAAAAATGGGAAAACCATACCTACACATCAATACCTGTTTCCTTTAATCTGAGATTTCAGTTTCTGCATTTTGTTATGTATGTGTGTGTTCAGAGCTTTTTTATTTTTTGGTCACATTGGATTCTGATGAACAGATACATGTGTGCTAGGTGTGTGACCAGGGAGAAGTTTTAACCAAGCAGATATCTTTGATTCAAACGGTCAGCTGATATTAGCTAAAATATCAGTTAGTGGGGTGCCTGGGTGTCTCAGTTGGTTGACCATCTGGCTCTTGATTTAGGCTCAGCTCATGATCTTGCAGTTAATGAGATTGACTCCCCCATCAGGCTCTGCAGAGACACTGCTGCTCCTGCTTGAGATTCTCTCTTTCCCTCTCTCTCTGCCCCTCCCCTGTTCTTGCTCTCCCTCGCTCTCTCAAAATAAATAAATAAACATGAAAAATTAAATATTAATTAGCTTATTAATATATTAACTAAAGGAAATTAGCTTAGTAATTAAAATTTTACCTCTGCTAGTGTTCAGTGGGCCAGAAGAAGTAGATGCCATGAACAATGATTAGCAGGAGCAGACAGACTAGGGAAGAGGCATAGACGAAGAATGTGGACTGATTCATGAATGAAACAGAGCATCCACTGTACATATGTACTGACACAGAGAAGGGGAAGAGTAATGAGGGCCGCAGTCAGAGTAATGTTCGCCAACAGCTGGGTATTGGTTTCAAGTAACAGACAAACACCCATTCACACCTAGTCTTTGTTTTGATCTTTATGTTAAGGCACCTTCAATCCAATTCCTTAAACTTTTGCACAGTGTAAGACATGACATGACAAATTTTATATTGCCAATCCACCATTAATTATTGTGGAGGCTTTAGGCATGACACTTAAAGCATCTTTGCCTTGGGCAAAGTTTTTTTTTTTTTTTGATATAAAATAGTCATTTTTTCTCTCCAAACAGAAAAATTCATGTCCATTCCCTTTGTAGAATAAATTAGGAAACTTGGTTTATCTATCATCTTTTCTAATAAAATTCTTGTTATCCGATGCAACCAAGAATCAATAATACTGAAATGGTGAATATTTGTTATGATGTCCTGAGGCTCAGCGTTAGTGACAAGAATATTTCTAACTACTGATGAATAAATGGGTCATGATTTAATTAAATTTGTGTAGTAAGGGTGAGTCGTGCTTTGTGCTATTGAGAAGCCACGTTCATTTACTCAATAAGTGATATTGAGAGACTACTGCACATTGGAACTCAGAAACAAATCAGATAAAACCTTATGCATACAAAGTTTGCAGCTAGAGACAGATAAAAATTCACAGTCCACTGTATTTAGTACTTTAGTTTACATGCATGTGTGATTCTATGACAGCAATCTGATCTGCACAATAAATTTAGGGGTTAGATTAAGGCTCAATGACTACATAGCATACATCTATAAGCAGACCTGTATAGTTCAATCCCATTTCGTTCAAGGGTCAACAGTATTTTTAAGGGTTTCTTATACGCATATTCAAATTCCCTGATGTACTCCTTCAGCTAAGATGCATATGTCAATACATACATGTTATCCTCCAAAACATAAACTCACCCATATGCAGTCTCTTCTAAGAGCCTACAGGCCCTGGTCTGACCCTGAACCCCCTGTCAGGACTCCTCTCTTCCCACTGTGGGTTCCAGTTTTGTATTTTGTCACTTTCTCACTCATACAAATTGATGTACCTCCTTCTTAGGGGCTTGTTCGGTCAACCAAAGGTGATTCGATTTGATCTGCCCTTTTCATGTCATAAAATGTTTCATCACACCTTTCCTCAAAGCAATTGATACCAGCTAGCCCTGGAGCTTCACAATTAAGGGGACCACCCGGGAGCAATCTATTAGTGATTGTTGGAAGTAATAAGAATCAGCCCCCAAATGATATGTGGTCACCAACTCTAGACAGAGAGTTTTGCATAATTTTATGCCTTCACCTCCAATGAACTTATGTTATCTATGTCTTAATAAAAATATTGGGTGTTCCTTTCTATTGTAAATGTAGTTGTACACGTGGAAATATCCTAGCCTGAAAATAACACACCTGAGCCAGTTGTTGGCCTGAATAAGATCATCATAAACATGCTGATAGCCAGGGTGAAGACCATATCTATTGCTGCTAAAAGCTGTCCCAAGTCTGCATGACAAGAATTCTATCCACAGAAAAAAGTTTTGCAACAATATTATGCTGGTGGTGGCATAGTTTTCCCGCACTGTTACCACACCAGCCCGTCATTTATTTTCCAACTGAATAGAGATGATTGTGTTTCTTCCTCACGTTTGCCTACTCCTGTTTCTTGCTTCCATTCACATTATGTATATTTTAGTATGCAGTTGGCAATTGACTGCTTAGCAACTATAAAATTATTTTGGAGGAGAATCTATATCAAAAAAGCAACTTTCAATAATGTTGTAGTGCATGTCCTTGGGAAACTAATTTTAATGGAAAGAGATGTTCAGCCAATACAGATATGCTAAAGAGTATGAACATACATTTTAGTACATCTACATGTAATAAAAAAGGGAAGTTAATCTTTACAGTTCTTGTTTTAATTATTTTTTTCTGAAGAAGTATCCTATTTATCTATTGTTCAATTCTTTTCCTCAACCAGTACTATTAACTTAAGAATTATTTCTTATTAATCACTACAAACAGTTTCAACACTTTCTTTTTGCAGGTGTTTATTTCTTTTTATATATAGGAAAAATAACATGTTGTATTACAATGACATCAAGTCATTTTAAAATTTTCTGGACATGAACATTTCCAATTATCCAGGTTGACAGCATGCCTAATGTATATGTGCAGGGGTTGGGGGTAAGAGTGACAATTCTATATTTAGGAAGACATACTGGGAAGCTATAATATATAATATAGAAAGGAGGAAAGATAATCTCCTCCCAGCACCTGTTTTTTTCTAAGAATTTTATTTTCCTCCCCAATTTTCATTATTGAAGCAGGAGCAACTATATCACACCATGTCTTCTTTTCTTGGACAGAGCTGATTGATCTCCTAGTAAGACACATGCTTCAAAGTTGGCTGATAATAGGAATACCCAGGCCGTCGACACCATTGAGCCACCCTGATGGTTGATTCAGTGGTTAGGAACCAACCACAAGCTGAACTTGTGAGACACTACATCAATATTTCTGCACTTGAGCTGAAGAAAGCTGGAGCATTAACTCCTTGGATCCTTGAATCATAATACATGCAATCAAGGAAGCTTCTGCAGCCACATTTTCTGCTTCATGAACTGAAATGGAGGAAGATATTCTACAGGTGCAAGGGGCTGAGAAAAGAGGTACTCGGAAAGGAGCAGAATGAAAAAAAATAGAGAAAAAATCCTAACACTGTTGGGATCCTTGCATCCCTTAATTTCTGAAGCCCAAATACTTTCCTTCCATTGATTTCTGAATTCAAGACTCTTCATAGTGTATTGCTTTTTGCTTTTTGAGTGAGCTAGTTTAAACTGAGTAGCCATTAATTTGCTCCAACAAATGTTAAGGATACTGTATGGCACTGAAGAGTTGCCTCTATCAAAAGTGCAGCAAAGTGGACTGACCATTGCAGCCTCACCAAAGGACTTGTTCAGGTCATGATCTAAGATTGGGAAACACAAGGATCCCTGTGAAAGCCTCACTGACCAGGGGATTGAATACAAATTGTGTAGCACCACTGCTCTGCTGCATTCTCAGGATCATGGTTAGCTGTCCAAACTGCAAAAACACTTTGTATGGAAGAAGCAGGGAGCAGTTTTCATACTACATCAGATGCCCACTTCATTCAAAGAACATAAGGCCAATAGGACAGAAGGAAAACTGAGTAGTAGTAGGTCAAGATGATTGACTTGTGCACTTCCCTAGAGCTGACTTCTGTATTATCCTACACAACTACGTCTCAACCTTTACTTTGTTCCCCTCTCTTCCCTGACCCAGGCCTGCTCCTCACAATAGTTAACATTCTTTCCTGCCATTTTCCTGCCATACACACACACACACACACACACACACACACACACAGTCAGGAAGAGGGAAAAATAAAACGAATCGGGATCTGGGATTTTCTGAAGCAGAGTATATCACCTTTAAGATCTATGACTTCAGAGTTCAAGGTAGACAAGGGTCCCTGTGTTTCTTCCATCTGTATTAGAAGTAGAATGAGCTTATGGTGGTTGAATCACCAAAACTATTGAGTGCATCCTTTTCTTCTTTGTGTTTTTAAGTTTATTTTTTTTTTAATTTTGAGAGAGATGGAGACAGCACGAGTAGGGGAGGGCCAGAGAGAAAGTGTGAGAGAGAATCATAAGCTGTCAGCATGGATCCTGACCTGGGGCTTGAATCCATGAAACTGGGAGACCATGATCTGAGCCAAAACCAAGAGTCAAATGCCTAACTGACTGAGCCACCAGGCGCCCCTAGTACGTGCTTTTCAATGACAGTGTTTGGTATCATTTACCTGAATGTATGTGAGTGTGTGGGTGTATATATTCTGTTTTATTATCAGTTTTATGGGCTTATTTATTTAAGATGTCTGAGACTACTAACTTCAGATAAGAAGTATTCTTGACAACTCTTTACATCAGTCTTTTTTTATTATATATATGTGTGTGTATATATATAATAAGGATATATGTGTGTATATGTAATATATTATATATATGTAATTATTATTATTATTTTGAATTGGTGGATTTCATTCCAGGGTGATAATAGATGATTTGCACCTTGCTAGTAACCATCTGAAGGCAAACCACCTTTGCTTATTAGTTTGATATTTCTCACTGAGAAATTATTTTCTAGAATTCCTGCCCATTGGTTCAATTTCAGGACTCTTAAGCCAAGGTTGAGGAGCTTTAATAATAAAGGCCATCATAGGACCCTGGTATTCATGACATAACCTATTCTTTACTCATAAACCTTAGTCTAGTTTTGAACCATTTTTCTGAAGTCCAGAATGAGATGATAGAGTAATCTGGCAGTTTCTAAAGCAGTTCTCAAGGTAGACGGTATGAACAGATTGAAAGTATCAAAGATGAGGAATAACATGCAGAAGTTACTAAATGTTGAGGGATTGCAGAAGGAATGAGGAAGAGAGAATCTCGATGTACATATGAAAGAAAAGCTGAGCTGAGTGGCCATCCGGTAGGTCATCAGAAGCTGCAGCCAAAAGAATTAAGTCTATAGACTGCAGCATGCTTATGGCATTGGACGTGTTGTATTCTGGTGTGTCCAAATGATGATTACAGCGTTGTGGCCCAAACCCTCTCACTAAAGTGGACATGTCTGCATTCATCAGAATACAGCTTGTGTGAGGACACAAGAATGGGTTAATTGGAAAGAATAAAATGTAGTGCCTCCTGGACACAGTGTAATTGGCTCCCACTGGCACATCGGGGCAACATGCCAGGTTCTGGTGTTGGCAGGGAATGAGTTCTCAATTAGGCAGATCTCTCCACTTCTTAACCACCAGCACTGCTAATGCTCTGCTCTTTGGCCGAGATTATTGCAATAACTGCTAACAAGTCCCCCTGCTACTCCTGTTGCTCCTTTACAGTCTACTTGCCACATGTCAGCCCAAGAGACCCCTTCGATTTGTTAAGTTACATTACATCACTCATCTGCTCAATGACTTCAAATAGTTCTCACTCACTCAGTAGAAGCCAAAGTTCTCATGACTTATAATGCAGGTGCTATATGTCCTGCTTTCCCCAATCCTTGATGTTCTGATCTTAAATCCTACTCCTTTCTCTGAGGTCGTTTATCTCAAGCGACAGGTGACTCCTCACTGTGACTCCAGCATACAAGGCACACCTCTTCCTCAGGGCTTTTCCACTGATATTTCCTCTCCCCAACATACTCTGGTCTACGTAAGTATCTGCATGCTCCAACACCTCCTCATGACTCTGTTAGATTTCAGCATTTCAGAGAGGCCTCCTGAGCTTATGGCCCTCCCGGGTACTTGAAATCCACCTCTACAACTATAATATTCTGTATGGTAATTATTAACTCTATGTACAAATATTTATTTGGCTTAATTCTCTATCTTCTGACACTTAAACACAAGCTCTGTCTGTTTTATTTGTGAATTTATCCCACAACCTAAATGTGCCTGGCATATAGTATGTTATCAATGCGTATTGCATATTTGTTAAAGGAACTGAGCCCTCCCTTCAATACCCAGAGATGCCAGCAATCGCAATTTACTTCCTTTAGGGGATGTATAAATACATGTCACATATCTGTATGTGTATAATTCACTTATGCTTCATGAACCAAAAGAGAAAGAGATTAACAAAAATAGTGTAAAGGAGTGTAATTAAGAAAGAGTTAGAGAAAAAAAATGTAGTGTCAAACTTAAGAAGTTCCAAGAGAGATAATTCTAAAGGGAATCCTAGAGAATGGCTAAGGGAGAGCCATTGACTTAAAACTGTAGGGTCATCTGTCACCTTTAAGAGGAGAGCTTTGATTTTTAGGAGAATGGAAGCTACTCATGCAAGGGTTTAAGTTACATGTACCTGGGAAAGAGACAGAGTGTCTTAGAGAAATAGGTGATCCCAAATCTGGGGCAGGAAGTGCACCTGGAACATATTGTATCATCTGAAATGAAGCATGTTATCCGAAAGCACCAGAGAGTTGATTGGAAGAGGGTCTCACCGATCAAAAATAAGATAATTTGAATATTAATAAGAATAACAAATGCTATGGAGTAAAATACATTAAGTATGATTAAACACATAAATTCATGACAAATAGAGAATGAGCAAAGAAAACACACTGGTCGCCATTGATAGATTCTATAAAAGCCCAAATTCATTATTGTGAAACTGGTAAATGAAAGATCAGGCATTTCTATTGCCTTTTTGATAATAAGTAGAAAACTAGTAAACCAGATATTAGATGAAGGGTCTTTTTCCCTTTATAGAGATTTTCGTCTGATAAAGAAGACACTCTAAAATAGAAATGATCACTTTGAAACTTCTATTTGAATAAATGAATCTAGGCACCGATCATCAACTGTTAAGATAAAAAAAAAAGTAGACATTATGTGTTTTCCGATAAAAGACCATACCACTTATCAGCGAAGCAGTCTTGCCAGAAGAAACAAAAATGAATCAGATCAGGCCTCTACAAACAGTTAGCAATTTACAGAGGAAAATATTAATCTGTGCCATGAAAATATAATCAACGCAGTGCAGACGGTGGGGAATGTAACAGGACAAACAACCTTATCTCCAGCAAATAAATCACAAGGATAAATAAGTTGGGCAGAACTTATAAAAGAAACTTAAAGAAACATCAACAAATTACATTATTTGAATTTTATATGGGCTCTGATTCAAACAAATAAAAACTAATAAACATAATGAGACAGTGGAAATTTGAACACTACATGGGTTTTTGATGTTATTAAGGAATTATTGTTAATTTCTCTTAGATGTGACAAGGAAAATAGAATACCTTTATCTCTTGAAATATTTGTGGCTGAAATCATATGATGTTTGTCTTCTTCATAAATCAATCTTCTATTTTTTCTCAAAATTCCTATCTAATTATTAATTATTTGTGCTAAACTTGCATTTGTCATAAGCAGAGCCTGAAATGATGTGGGAGAGACCCACAAGAATTCAGAATCAGGATGGTAAAAAGGAAGAAGCCAAGTGAAACAGAGCTTCAGCCTCAGCCAGATTCTGTATACAAGCACAAAAGTATTAATAATACTTCAGAGAATATTTCAACCAGAGATATGGGAAACACTCAAGGAGTCTGGAAATGGGAAGTCTGCAGGAGTCCTGGGTGGGAGGCAGTTAGTTTCCTGGCCACAGGGATACAGAGTGATGAGGATTATGACCTCAGAAGTCCAAGTTTTTATTTTTTCTGTTTTTTTTTTAATTTATTTTTGAGAGACAGAGAGAGACAGTGCGAGCAGAGGAGGGTCAGACAGAGAGGGAAACACAGAATCCGAAGACAGGCTCCAGGCTCTGAGCTAGTTGTCAGCACAGAGCCCGACGCGGGGCTCGAACCCACAAACCATGAGATCATGACCTGAGCCGAAGCCAGAAGCCGGACGTTTAACTGACTGAGCCACCCAGGCACCCCAGGAGTCAGAGTTTTAAATTCTAAATCCTGGCTCCACCACATACTGTGACTCAGTATTCTCATCTGAAAAATGGGGATAATAACAGCGCCCACCTCTTAGAGTCACGTGAGGCAATACCTTTAAAAGTCATTTCAAACAATGCTGGGGTTGTTAACTTGAACATATATTAGGAATGATTGACAATAGATGCTTTGATTTCTAGATGTCTTGAAAGATATGTTCTGTTTTTAAGGATCCACAAAGCCAACAATAAATATAGATGATAATAAATATACCTGAATAGGTAGATGGTGGTTGAGAAAGAGTTAGGAGGATCCAGTCAAAGGCGGTGGCTGCCATAGATAGCTTCCCTAGCACACCTAGAGACACTGATTTGCATGCAACTCTTGGGAATGGCACCCAGAACTGCAACCTTTAGTGATACAGGAAGGCAACATAGGATCACACTTCCAGGAGGAAGATACATGAAAATGAGGCACAGACTCCAAATGCTAATTAAGTAAAGAGCGACTTGTAGTAAGACATGAAAGCTGAGAACAGGATAAGATTCCGATTACTGTAAGCAAAGGATTAGGTTCAAGGAGAGGGAGCATGCAGGTTAATTTGATGATACAGACTGACATCTCATTTGATCCTCAACCACCCTCATTTTAGAGATGAATAATCTTAGATAAAGTTAAAGTAATGTGCCTAATTAATTCAGTAATGTGCCCAAGTTAACTCATTGCTTAAGTAAGTGGAAAAGTTGTGACTAAATCTCAGATCTTTATAACCACAGAGCTTGAGTCTTAACTTCCATACTCATTTTAGTTTTTTTTTAAATATTTTTAATGTTTGTTTATTTTTGAGAAACAAAGGGAGACAGAGCATGAGCAGGAGAGGGGCAGAGATAGAGGAAGACACAGAATCCGAAGCAGGCTTCAGGCTCTGAGCGGTCAGCACAGAGCCCGATGTGGGACTTGAACTCACAAACGGTGAAATCATGCATGATCTGAGCTGACATTGGACACTTAACTGACTGAACCACGCAGGCACCCCAATACTAATTTTAGTCTTATGCTCTTAAGGCTATTTTAGGTCATCATCAGGTACGTGAACCTTAAGTTTCATGAAGATATGATAAGACCTGGAGATGCAATATATCCCATTCAAAAAAAAATTACAGTATGTTGTCGTAAAAATGTTGTCCCAAAGTATTAAGCGTTATTAGTGGACATCCACAATGCATTAGAAAGTTTTCGTTATTTCTGTGCCTTGACTCAGTCTCCAATCGAGCTGGGAAATGTGAGGCTGACTTTTCTGCTGGTAAAAGTATGCTGACAATGAACTCGAAAAAGGAAAAACCACGTGCAGTGTGAGATTGATCAAGTCCTTTGGTCTCAAGCATAGAAACAAATAAGTATGGCTATAGCAGTATCTTTTGCCTCACTTGTCATTAATGTGTCCACAAGCATGAGACCATTTCCATCCGGCTACTGTGTTAATGCCAATGTAAGAACAAAATAAGAGTAATTGGATCAACATGCCTACAGTCACTTGTTTATCTAAGAATAAAACACTGAGAGGCATATTGGCAAATTAAATGAAAATGAATCCTGTTCATAATCAAATAAAAATACAGTACATCTAAAGAATGTTTTAGTGTTGAACTTTCCCCATGAACTAATTAACTGGCTGGAATGTCTTTCGAAGTGTCATCTTATTCAGCTTTTTGAAATGTAAGATATGAAAGGCAAATCTGCATTATATTGTAAAGCTGGAATATAAGACTTTGGCTTTGTTATTCAAAATGGAAAGATATTTATTTTAAAGTTTTTTAAATAAGCATAAAAATTGAAACTCTAGTAAAGTTTAAATCCAAAATGAATGCTCAGCGTTCTACCCATAGACAGAAAAACTATGAAAAAATTACCATCATTGTAATCTAAGTGTTATAATAAAGTCTCATGAAGCTGGCACAACACCGTCTGTACTCGGTACTAAAAGGAAATAAGTTTGATTCCTTTGTTCTGATTAAATAATAATAGTTCGGTATTTAGTATGTGTTTTTCTGGAAAGCAAAAAGCTCAAGAATGTTTTATAAATGTGTGATGTTGGGATAAGCAGAAAAACAGGCTCAGATCATCTTTTATCTGAATTTTTATTTCTTATCAATAAGAGACTTGAGTAAGAGATTTCTACGAAGAAATCTAAAAAGCCTTGAATACAGACTTGGGCATAATAGGTGCTGAGTTAATACTTATTTTGCATCATGAGCTGAAGGAGAATGTGAGTCTGGCAATCAGATAAGCATGAATTAGAAGTTTTATCAGACCTCAGGTAGCTTACTTCTTGTTTCACAGTTTCTGCACTTATAGTGGAGAATCTACTTCAAGGAGAAAAAAAGGATTCTAGTATGTGAAAGAAATGAAAGCTATACTTTATACAAAAAGTCCCCTTAACCAGTTTCATCCTTGAATAAATGAATTTTGAAGCTGAAATTCTCATTTCTAAAACAACCATGAACTGTTATTCACAATATTGACAGGTTAATTAAGAAGTCTGCTGGGGGTTGAGGGGGTGTCTGGGTGGCTCAATTGGTTAAGCATCTGACTTTGGCTTAGGTCATTATCTCATGGTTCCTGAATTTGAGCCCCGCATCAGGCTCTGTGCTGACAGCTTAGAGCCTGGAGCCTGCTTTGGATTCTGTGTCTCCTTCTCTCTCTCTCTCAAAAATAAATAAACATTAAAAAAATGTAGGTCTACTGGAAGAGTGCCTAGGTGGCTTAGTCAAATGTCTGACTCTATTTAGGCTCAAGTTATGATCTCACCATTTCTCTGGACCTCTTCCTCTCTCTCTCTCAAAATAAACAAACGTTAATAAATAAATATATAAATAAAGATATACATAAATACATTAATAAATAAATAAAAGAAGCCGGCTGCAGAGGATAGCAAAGCTGTTATGTTTCAATATGGATAGACAGTCCGAGGACAGGCCTGCCTGAAGAAGGTGAGGAAGCAGCTGATTTCTGAAAAGCTCAAAAGGCTTATAGAGAAATAGGGACAAAATCTCTTCCAGAATGATTCAGCTTATT
This sequence comes from Mungos mungo, assembly GCA_004023785.1. Classification (NCBI taxonomy): domain Eukaryota; kingdom Metazoa; phylum Chordata; class Mammalia; order Carnivora; family Herpestidae; genus Mungos; species Mungos mungo. The sequence continues at coordinate 105,312 of PISW01005986.1, forward strand.
TTATGTGCCTTGAAATGTACCAGATATTTCAATATTTAAATTTAAATATCAAACTTTATTCAATTTATCCTTTTTAAAGTTATACATAATCAAATAATGGCATGAAGAACTGGATGGCTGAATAACTGGGTGACTGAATAACTTCATAATTGAACTTGAAGAATGAACTTGAACAGTATTATTAGTTGTAAAATTCTTAGCCATTTATTGAAACCATTCCAGCTTCTAATTCTAACAAGACGGAATGTTACATATTCTCATAGTACTACAGGAATCTACTTAAGAAAAAGTCAAGTTGAGAAAGAATTGACAGTATAAATCAACTTTAGTGACACGACCCGCATCATGGAGACATCAATCTTTATTAAGTAGCTACTAGACATCTTGAGATTTTTATGATGAGAATTTCTCTTATAGTCAACAAATCATAGAGTTTTAGACAGAACTGTGCTGCACTCCTGTTTGTATATTCAAACATATGCCACAGAATCATATCATCTCTCTCTACCCACATTAGCAAAAATTAATGTTTGATTAATGCATCCGATTATTAAAGGCACACTTTTCCTCAGATCCACATGGCATTTTTTCTAAGGTAGAAATTTCGCTAGAAAATTAAAGAGCCTGGTGAACGTTTTCCAGTTTTCATCCAAGAACAATGATATCTGTGTTAATATTCCAGTTTTGAGACTATTTTAAATTGTATGACAAAGAATTTCCTCACATATATTGGGTATATAAAAATCCCTCTGTACATTTTTTTATCAAAAGAAAATGAACCTTTACAGAAAAAAATCAATTTGTAAAGACATCTTGAAATTCGGTCAAAGGCAGTTAGCTATGTTTCTATACATAAGGGACATGAGGGGGGAAAACGTGAATATATTTTTATTTGATTAAATTAAATATATCTTATTATAGAAGAAAACGCCACTGTCGGCCTCCATGTAGGTAACAACTGGGATTCAAATACAACTAAGACATTTCAAATACTTCTATTTCATACCAAGAAAAAAAAAAACAGAGGACAGAAAAATCCCCAAATTTAGTCTAAAGTAGCTTAAAAAGAACAAAGTGAGGTTTCTGGAACGGCAAATTGATGAAAATGACAAAATCTCTCTCCGAAAAGCAATGATAAAAACGGGACAAATTGTCAAAAATAACCATTTAAGGGCTCTGGAAATTGACCAAAAGCGTACAACAAATGAGCATGACTTTAAGGATCTCACTGAGCGTTCCTAAACACAGTGAGGGATTGTGGGATTTCAGTCGAGGGCTGCTTTGTCCTGACCCAGCCCAGCTCTGCCATCTAGACATTCTATGCCGGGGTGTAGACCATGGTCCCAGGACTAGCAGGCACACTACCAGAAAGGCTGCATGCACAACATTGTGTGCAAACTTAGAAGCGATTCAAAGGCCCCTAAGGAGTTACTGAGTTTTAAGAGATCTATCAGCAAAATGTGAGAGTTCTAGTGTTTCGATGTGTAGGAGCACAACCTCTAAAGAAGCACTGGCTGAAAACTAAGCTATGTTGGCCCAAGAGCTACATTAAAGAAGCTCACCTTAAAAATAAAAACAAGAATGGAAAAAAAAAAAAAAAACAGAAACAGAAACAAGTAACTGAGCAGAGACATGGGTCTCTGTGTGGTCGCAGGCCACTAGTTCGTCCAGGTCACTAATAAACATAAAAATAGAAGCAAATATCAATCCTGGTGGGAATCAGAGTCTGGAGTCGCTGCAATATTGCTGCAATATAATTCTACAAGTCCAGCTTTTAGGGCTCCTGGGTGGCTCAGTCAGTTAAGTGTCCGACTTCGGCTCAGGTCATGACCTCATGTTTGTGAGTTCAAACCCTGGGTCAGACTCTGTGCTGACAGTTCAGAGCCTGGAGCCTGCTTTGGATTCTGTGTTCCCCTCTCTCTCTGCCCATCCCTGACTCACAATCTGTTGCTCTTCTTCTCAAAAATAAGTAGACATTAAAAAAATTTAAAACTTTCAGCTTTTAACAAAATAGTATGAGATATGTAAAGAAGCTAGAAGTTTTGACCCATTAAGAAGTATACCATAATTCCTAGAACAACACCTAAGAAAATATCTACCAAAAAAACCACAGTAAATAATTCAACAAAAGAATTTAAATGGCACATTAGATAATTATCTATATAACAGCAAGAAAGGAAGTAAAGGCGAGAGGGAGAGAGAGAGAGAGAGAGAGAGATGGAAACAAATTTCAAACATACAAGAAACAAATGTCAAAATAGTAAACATAAATTCAGCCATGTCAATAACAGTCTTAAGCATGCATGGATTAATAACTCTGATCAGGGTGCCGTGACGTAGTCGGTTAAGTCTCCAATTCTTGGTTTGGGCTCAGGTCATGATCTCAGTTTGTGAGTTTCAGTCTTGTGTTAGGCTCTGTGCTGACAGCATGGAGGCTACTTGGGATTCTGTCTCTGCCACTCCCTCACTAGCTCTCTCTGTGTCTCTCCCAATAAAACAAAACAAAACAAAGCAAACTTCTATCCCAAAGACAGATGTCAGACTAGATAAAAGCAAAAAACCAAACGTAAACAAACAAAACCTAAAAAGATCCAAATATTTACCATATATAAAAGGCACTCTTTAGCGTCATAGACATGGACAAATCAAAAGTATGAAGTTGGAAAGTGATATACCATGCAATGGTAACCATGAGAAAGCTAGAGTGGCAACCCTACTATCAAAGAGATTAAGAAAAATTTGTTTTGAGATATGAGATGGGCACTTTTTAATTATAAAGGATCAATTCACTTGGGAGGTATGTTAATTATAAACACACATGCACCTGATAAAAAATTAAAAAAATACCTGAAGCAGGTTTAGACAATTTATAGAAGAAATAGAAAATTTCACAAAAGTATTTGGAGAATTCAATGCCCTGCTCCCAACAATAGCTAATCAGCTAGAGTGAAAATCAGCAACACTCCTAAGGACTTGAGACATAAGATTGTAAAAGACACTACCAATGAAGATGGTCACATGGACATTTGTAAAGCACACTATCCAATAGGAACAGAAAAAAGCATATGTAACATCCTCCAGGAAAGATTGTGTGCTAGGCCATACGAATTCTCAATAAATTTAGGATAATTGGATTCTGACAATAAATGTTCTTTGATCACCATGGAATTACATTAGAAATCAAAAACAAAAAAAGAACTTGAGAAATTCAAAAATATTTGGAATTTGTCCAGCATACTTCTAAACAATCAATGAATTAGAGAATAAATCACAAAGAAAATCAGAAAATATTTTGAGGTGAACAAAATGAAAACACAACATATAAAAATTAATGGCATGTATCTGAAACAGTGCTTAGATGAATATTTATAATGGAAACACCTGTATTAGTAAAGAAATATTTCAAAGCAATAAGCTGTTTTTACAAAGCTAGAAAATAAAAGAGAAAATTAAGCCCAATGCAAACAAAAAAGGAAATAAGATTAGAAAAGAAATGTTATCAAATACAAAAAATAATACAAAAGTGAATCCCCAGAATTTTGCTGAAAGAAATCAACAGACTTGTCAATATTTATTTAGAGCTTGCAAGAAAATAAGACAATATACACAAATTATCAAAACTAGGAATAAAAGGGATGCTATCACTAATGATTTTACATAAATTAAAAAGATCAGAAGGGAATATTATGAATAACATTTTTGCAATGAATTGGACAATATGGATAAAATAGAAAATTTCCTAAACAGATAAAAAATACTAAATCTGAGCAATAAGAACAACAACAAAAGAATATATGAATAGATGTATATATAACAAGTGAAGAAATTAAATTAGTGAATAAATATCTTATAAAGATCAGCCTCCCATGCTACACTGGTGAACTTAATTAATCATTATAAAGAGGAAGTAATAACCATGCTTTGTGAACTTTTCCAGACAGAGAAAGTAGTAACAGAAATGGAAAATGTTTTGGAAAAAATAAAGCCGAAGGGAATACTTCCTAGTTCATTTTGTGAGGCACCTACTACTGTAATCCTGTCACTAGAAGGAGGAAAAACAGACATCAATAGGGAAAAAAAGTACTAGCCAGTAGATCTCATGAATATGGATGTGAAAATCCTCAGGAATATCTTAGCAAACAAATCCAGCCACAATAGAAAAGAATTGTATATACACCATGTGCACATGAGGTTTATCTCAGGAATTCAAAGGTTGGCATAATATCCCAAAATCAATTAATGTAAGGCACCATATTAATAAAATAAAGGGCCAAAGCCTCATGATCACATTGCTAGATGCACAAATACATTTTGAAAAATCTTATATCCACTGATGTTAACTTTTAACAAATTAGGAATAGAAGAGAACTACCTGAAACTGATAAAGAGCGTCCTTGAAAATCCTATAGCTGTAGCTTTCTCCTGATTTTATGGGGAAGCATTTGGTGTTTCACCACTAAATTGAAAACTTGCATCAGGCTCTGTGCTGACAGCTTAGAGCCTGGAGCCTACTTTGGATTCTGTGTCTCCCTCTCTCTCGGATCCTCCCCTGCTTGCATTCTGTCTCTCAAAAAGGAATAAATGTTAAAAAAAAATTTTTTTAAGTAATAAAATAAAATAGTAAAACACCAAATGCTTCCTCTTGCCATTTTATTCCCAAATGCCTTCTCTCACCACTTTCATTCAACATTGCATACATTGAAGGTGTATAGGTAGTGAAATAGGAAAGGAAAACAGAAGGAAATGATAAAGAAATCAAAGGTATCCAAATTGGAAAGAAAGAAGTAAGATTGTTTTATTTGCAGATAACCTGATTCTGTTTGTAGAAAATCCAAATAAGTCACAAAAAAACTACTAAAACTTTTAAGTAATGTCAGGACAGAGATCACAGGATTTAACATCAATATAGAAACATTAATTAAATTTTTATAGGAACTGTGAACATTTGCAAATGAATTAAGAAAAACAATTCCATTCACAATTGCATGAAAAATGAATAAAATATTTAGAAGTAACATTAATAGAAGAAGTACAAGACTTGTGTATTGAAAATTACAAAATGTCGCTGTGAGAAGGAAGGTTTTAACAAATGGAGAGGCATTCCATGTCCATGAATTAGAAGACTAAATGCATTAATGTGGCAATTTGTCATGAATTGATCTATAGATATAATTAAGTCACTTTCAAAACCCAGCAGGCCTTTTTGTTTGTGAAAACTGACAAGTTGATATTAAAGTTTATAGAGAAATGCAAGGGACCCAGAGTAGCCAAAACTACTTGACAGGAGAATAATCTCAAACACTTAAACATTTTCCAATTTCAAAGCTTGCTACAAATCTACACTAATCAAGACAGTGTGGCCCTGGAATAAGGATAGACTTATAGATAAATTGAACAAAAATGAGTTTAAAATTATACTCTTCACATTAATGGTTAAAAAGAACAAGACCATGGTTAGATTTATGGGTTTAAATATTTTGTCCAGTAACAATCACCTGGTTGGTTTAATTTTTTAGGTTTATTTGTTTTGAGAGAGACAGAGACAGTGTGTGGGGGTCTGGGGGACAGAGATAGAGGGAGAGAGGGAGAGAATCCCAAACAGGCTACATTCTGTCAGTCTAGAGCCTGACCCAAGGCTTAAACTCACAAAACCAAGAGATCATGACCTGAGCCAAAAGTCCCAGTCATAACCCATTGAGCCACCCAAGCGCCCCAAACTGGGAGTTTTATTAAGCACATAGTTACCAAGTAGCAGTACAAAAAAGAAAAACAAAAAGGTTTGATAAAATTTGAGAGACTTACATCATAAGATTTATTTCAAAATTACATTAAAGTAATGGTAATTGTAGGGCAGTGCCAAAGATAAACATAGCCAGACATTAATTTCAAGGAGAACAGATTTTATTCCGTAACTACTGATTGTAGGGGAAAGTGCTAAACTGCATTCTGATTTGTTGAGAGGTGATCTGATGTTTGAAAGGAAAATAGAGAGAAAGGAGTAGAAATGTCAGGGGCTCCAGCCATCAGAGAAGTGAAAAATCACAAAAAGCACAAGGAGGTAGAGCTGGTCCAAGTGAAACTCATCTGGGTTTTCTCCCTGGCACTCACCAAAGGTAAGCATCCCCTTCGCACAGACACTGAGGAACAGGGACCCTATCTTGAGACATTGGCTACACCAGAGAGTAAATTCTTATGATGGCCTTGAGTTTTCTCAAGCCAGCACTTGAAAGGGGTCTAGAGACATCCTAAAGGTACTTCCTGGAGCTGTTAGAAACTACAGTAATGTTCCTTCAGGTCTTTATAGGCCAAGATGGAGGCATAGTCGAGAAAATCTGACTACACTGTGGTCAAGGAGATAATCTTGGTAAGCAGGGATTTTAAAATGTGCTCTGTAAACCACCTACATTATTAGAACAATTGGAATAATTATTGGAAATGTAATTTTTGAATCCTACCCAGACTTATTAAATTAAAATATTTTATTTAGGACCCAAAATATATTTGAAATCAACTCAGACGATTCACACATCAATGAAAGTTTGAAAACCACATGTTGTAAGTGACCAAGTTTTGGAAATGGATACACTGTAATTTTCACAATTGCTTAGATGAAAACAAACATGAGGATATAATAATGACAGCAAACAAATATTAAGAATTCAAATATGTTCCAGGCTTGCTTTAAGAATTTTACATGTATCAATTCGATTAATTATGTGTTATATTTGGAATATTTATTTTAATGATAAAAAAACTGTATGCAGAGAGATGAAGCAATTTACCAGAGGTGATAGAGCAGAGCAAGAATATGACATCAGAAATTTTGTCTCTAGAGGCTACAGTCAAAGTAATTATATCATGTATTTATTATTATTATATAAAGATCAACAACCTATATTCAACATTCTTAAGAAAATTTCATATGGAGATAGGAATGTGGGGGTCTTGCTAAATTTGACAAGAGTTATTTTTATGAAGTAGTGGGGGGAGGTTAAAGGCAGACTTCACCAGCTTAAAGTTAGAATAGTCGAATAAAATAGGAAAAAAAGTAAATATAAAAGCAAAAAGTTTTAGGGGCACCTCAGTGACTCAGTCAGTTGAGCTTCTGACTTTGGCTCAGGTCATGATCTCTGGTTTGGGAGTTTGAGCCCTGTGTCCGGATCTGTGCTGACAGCTCAGAGCCTGGAGCCTGCTTCAGATTCTGTGTCTCTCTTTCTGCTTTTCCCCCACTCCCATCCTGTCTCTCTCCCCTTCAAAAATAAATAAAACATTAAAAATGTTTTAAGCACAAAGTATTAAATTATAAAGTAAGTATCTTTCCCTTTATTTGTAGAGAAAACCAATAAAGTAACATTTAATTTTTAAAAAATATAACAAGATAAATAAAAATTTAGTAAGACTAATTAAGGGGGAAAAGTGATAAATTTATACTATCAGAAAGATATTAGAGGGATGCCTGGGTGGCATAGTTGGTTAAGCGTCTGACTCCAGATTGCAGCTCAGGTTATTAATCCCAGGGTTGTGGAATCAAGCCCCATGTCAGGCTCTGCACCGACAGCATGGAGCCTGCTTGGGATTCTCTCTCACTTTCTCTCTCTGCCTCTTCCCTGCTTGTGCATGTGTGTGCTCTCTCTCAAAATAAGTAAATAAACTTTAAAAATATATTAGATATTAAAGATAGAGCTTAAAGATATTCAGATCTTAGAGATATTAGAATTTAAAGAATATATGCTCGACCAGAGCAAGTGCCTAATGAGAAGCGGCAAAAGGGAGCCCAGAGGAGAGTAGTTGATCCAGTTTCTAAGAGAGATTGGTATGATGTGAAAGCACCACCTATGTCCAATGCAAGAAATATTGGCAAAACACTAGTCACAAGAACTCAGCTAAGCAAAATTGCATCTGACGACCTCGAGGGTCGTGCTTTTGAGATGAGCCCTGCTGATCTGCAGAATGATGAAGTTATGTTTAGAAAAATCAAGCTAATTACTGAGGATGCTCAGAAAAAAAATTGTTTGACTAATTCTTGTGGCATGGATCTTAACCTTGACAAAATGTGTTCCATGGTCACAAAATGGTAGACCATGATGAAAGCTCATGTCGATGTTAAGACTACTTACTGATGGTTGTTTGCCTTGTCTATTTTGTGTTCATTTTACTAAAAAATGCACCAATCAGATTTGTAAGACCTTTTGTGCTAGTACCAACCGGTCCACCAAATTTCGAAAAAAGATAATGCAAATCATGACCTGAGAAGTGCAGACAAATGACTTAAAAGAAGTCAATAAATTGATTCCAGGCAGCATCACAAAAAGACACAAAAAAATCTTCTTAGTCTATTTATCCACTCCTTGATGTCTTTGATAGAAAAGTGAAAATGCTGATGAAGCCCAAGTTTGAATTGGGATAGCTTATAGATCTTTCTTGTAAAGGTAGTAATTCTGGAAATGCTACTGGATGTGAGACCAGTGCTAAAGTTGAATGAGCTGAAGGATATGAGATACCAGCACAAGAATCTGTTTGAAATTCAGACATTTAATGGTGACAAATAAAAAATCCTACTGGTAAAAATAAATTAATAAATTAAATTAAAAAGTTATATTAATCTGACAACTTAGATGCTACTTAAAAAAATAACTTAACAATACTAAAAGGAGAAGCAGACAAATATCAATCGCATCTTTTCTGTTCAGAACATTACATTTATTATTTTAAAAATCCCACAATAAGATTTAGATTTCACTAGAAATTTTTCAAAATATTTAAGCAAGGGAAATATAAAAACTCTTCCATTTAATAAAGATAAAATAATTCTTAGCTCTTTTTTTATTAAGTGAGCATAATCTTTATATCAAACCCTATCAAGGACATTAAAATAAAAACTATGGAGCAATTTCTCTAATGAATATTTTTTTCAAACATCTAATTAAAATATTAGCAAGCCGAATCCAGTAATATAAAAAGTGAGGTTAAAATGAGCTGAAAGCCTTCATCCTTTTTACCTGTGTTAGAAACTTACTTAGATAAATACCAAGAAAATTACTTGTTTCTTAAAAGATTAGAAAAATAATAAAATTGAGTCCTAATCCATTAAAAATTATAGCTCTACCTGTATATTTTTGTTTGTTCGATTTTTGGACCAAGAATTTTCAAGGTTTCTTTTTATTACTGACATTTCTTTAAGTCAATTTACTACTCAAATGTTTCACATTTTCCTTATTCAAATTTTATATTTAATGAGTTATGTTACATATATTATTTATATTCCATTGGTTACAATTAAATCTTTAACAAAATCACTTGAAAAAAGATCAAAAATTTTTAATGACTAAATTTATCTAGATAGGAGTTTTAAAAATATTTTATTTTTAAGAATATTTTAAATATTATCACTCCTTAATATCCTCCCTTTCATCATTTAGTATTTTACTTGCTCTTTTTCTTATTAATCATCATTTTATTATGCACATCACTGTCAATAGTTACTTATGTTTATTACTGTTTATTAATTTTAACTGATTTTTAGATTCTTTCCTTCTGAATTTAATTTCCTCTTTCTGAAGTTGAGAGTTTAGTACACTTCTCAGTTATGAATTATAATAGTAAATCTAATTTTTAGTTAGGTTGAAAATAACAATACTCTTGAAGTCAACTTTTTTCTGAAAACAAATTGGTATAGTTTAGGTATGATTTACTTTTCTCTTTCATGTCATTTACAATTTTTTTCTAGTTGTATTTTTTAATTCCATTCCAAATGTTCAGATGTGGATTTGCTTTTGGTGTAGTCCTTGAATTGGTATATTGATTTAATCTCAGGTTATGAGACTCATCATCTCTTAAAATTTCATCTTTGTATATTGCTTTGACTATTGTTTCATCACCATTTTCTTTATTATTTTGAAATTCCTGTAAGACATATTTTGCATCATGCTATGTATCTTCAGGTCTATTTTTTAAACATTTTTTCATACAGTCTATCTGTTTTTCATTGTGCACACATACAAATATTTACATAAATATAGCTCTAGTTAAACAATTTTATCCTCAGATTTGTACTTGATATTTTAACAATTTTTTGAATGTTTAATTACAAAGACTTCATAGAAATTACATTTCATTTCTTTTCATATGTATACTATTTGTTCATAATAGTTTCAAACATATTACTTTAACATATCTTTCACATTTTTCTGACTTTTCTCTTATTATAGTCCTTGAGGAACAAATTTTCTATTTAATCTTTTGATGATCCTTGTTTTAAAATTTATCTTTCTTCCTTTCTTTCGTTCTTCTTTCGTTCTTCTTTCTTCCTTCCTTCCTTCCTTCCTTCCTTCCTTCCTTCCTTCCTTTCTTTCTCTCTGTCTTTCTCTTTATTTCTTTAATTGTGGGATCATCATCTTGCAGGTTTGCTTTCTTTCATAATGGTTATATCTACCCATGTAAAGTCATCTTGTCATCAACCTTCCACAACCTTAAACAATGTATGTTGTTTCTTCCTAGGTCCAAAAATGTCAAAAGTTTTATTCTAATTTTATCTCTCCCTCTCCCCTCTATTTATTTATTTTTTATTCATTTATTTATTTTTAAGTTTATTTATTTATTTTGAGAGAGAGAGAGAGAGAGAGAGAGAAAATCCCAAGCAGACTCCATTCTGTCAGCACAGAGCCAAATGCAGGGCTCCAACTCACATACCATGAGACCATGACCTGAGCAGAAACCAAGAGTCAGTAACTTAACTGACTGAACCACCCAGGTGCCCCTATTTATTTTTGGTTAAATGATGCCCACACAGACTATATGAAATCAGACACCATTCTGAAAGAGGTATATGGTTAGTTTTTCCATCTCATAAAACAACTGACACACACCATCTTCCCTCAACACTGTACACAATTTCACACAGATATTCAGTTATGCAGCAAAATCTCTGATCCTCTAAACCACAATGTGGTATTTTTAGGTCTACTTTCTTACATTATTGGAACTGTATGGATATTATGGATGTATGGTATAAATGGAAATCCGACTTCCTAGCTCCCTGAGGGCTAAATCTCTTCTTTATGACACTATGAGTGCTAAAATCTAGGCCTGGCTAGTGCCTTTAGTAAGACCAAAGCAGCAATATTCACTGATGAGTCCAGCTTTGATTTCTTTTTTTCATTTTAAGCTTTAGATATTCTCTATCTCTTTCTTTTTGCTCTTCTCTTTCTACTTTTCCTTCTCTTCCAACTCCTCTTTTTTTCTTCTGCTTTATCTCAGTTATTATTGATTTATTTTATTTTAATTGTCCTAGTAAGTATTTGTGGTAGAGTTGGGATAGAGTTTGAGACAGCCAACTCATTCCATTATGTTAACTGGTAAACCTCACACAAATATTATTTGATTACATTACTAAAGGCATAATATTTGCCTGAACTAATATTAGAATTTTATTTACTTTTTATTTTTAATTTTATTAACTATTCCACCATTTAAGTCAGATTAAGAATTAATTTTAATTAATTTAATTAATTAATTAAGAAGAAATTTTATACCTTCCAAACAGACTCAAACACATATACATTCATTCTCTATCAACCCTACCCCCTTATTATCTCTCCCTCTCTCTCACTTTTTCTCTCACTCTCTCTAAGTTGTTCATATAAATAATCAAAGTCATCATTTGAAAATTCTGGAAAAAGAGTTCTGTAAACTAATCAGTAGTGTTTCTTCTTTCCCCTATTTATCTGAGGTCATCAATGTCAATGCACATGTTCCTCGTGGTCCCTATTTATGGAAATAGATGTAAATGTGTATTTGTCTTTTAGCTTTTTGTTCTTTCATCTTGAGGAAATGGCATAATACTTGGTGTCATGCTAGCTCTATCCATTTAATTTTTTTAATGAGAAGTACTTATTTTTGAAAAGTAGTGATCTCTTTTGTATTTATAAACTATGTATAAATCAGAAATATAAATGTAACTCCATAGATATCATACTTACTATTGATCAAATAATTTTCAAGTAAGCAAATCTAGAGTAACTTCTTAAAAACTTTCCTGAAATTTTATTTCACTAACCAAAAAAAGTCACTTAAATTGTAAATTTCTCTTTTGGATTTTTATCTCAGAATAGGTGACTGAGTTGTGCAGAAATGTTGATTTTTTTAAAGGCCAATATTTCTGAAGAAAAGTATGAGATCATGAGCCACACTTAACAATTGTCTCAGGGCTGAAGCTTAGGGGAAAAGTCCCAATGTCTTGGCTGTTATTCATAAAGTAAAAGAGTAGAGAAGTCAAGGAAACACAATAAAAATGATTCACCCTTGCTTTAAGAAACTTTGATATATAATTTTAGCCAGAGGATTCTCAACCATACAGCTAATATTGATTAGAGCAGGTGATAGGGTAACAACTGCCTTTAACCAAGAAAATTATTTTGTGTTCAGTAATTGAAAAAATGATAGTAGTCCAGGTGATTTATATATTCAGCCCTGGGGCAAATCCATTGATTATTTTATATTTTATTGCCACTGTGTTGAAAGTGGAAGATTTCTTCCTCTCGTTCACTATTTTGGCAAATAAAAAAATGGCACTGGGATTTTTATAGAGGTATAATCATTCAAGAATGTAGGGTGGGTTTTATTGGGTCATGGTGTGTGCATTCCCTGGTGCTTTGCATGTTAAACACTTTACAGTTGTCTACTAAATACCTACCATAGTCCAGTATCTTTGCTAGGTACTATTGGAAAGTACTAGCGAAAAGTAGGTTTAATTCCGATATGACATGTATACATTTTGTGCATATGTAGGTATGTATGTGTGCAGGTATATGTGCATTTTTCTCCTTATGTAGAAATTCAGGAGACAATCAATTCAATGTTTTCTGATCTTGTCTGTGGTTAAAACAGTAGGTCACAGGGAGCATCTGAACAAGTTTTTTTAAAGTAAATTTACAGAAGACTCCTTGAGCTTTCCAATCCATCATATCATAGCAAATGATGGGCTTTATCTGCTCCTCTACCCTTTTCAAATGTAAGGCTGTAGGGAGATTATTCTAGGTTGCAGTAAGTCTGTGCTTTGGGACAAAGAAAATCAAAGTTGGTAGACAAAACTACAGGCAGTCCTTGAGCCTTGAATGATAGACCAAGTAAAATTTAATTATCAAGTACACCTTTAGCTCCGAAGCTGGCCTGTGTTTGCTGTCAGGAGCACCATGCCAGTGAAGGATTAGTTCAGTCCAGGATGAGCAGAAGAGTACATTTATACACATATGCACACCTTACAAGTGCGACTAGAATTCCGTTTTTCTTCAGTCATCTGATCTTTGATGAATAAAAGTAAGCTAAAACTCATTATGACAAGAAACTGCACCTATGGTTTTGATTGTGAAAATTCCCTCTTCTGTCAGTTCCTTCCAAGAATTCTATGATTATCTAACTAAATATTTAGGTTTACCCATGCTTCTGCCTTTACCCTCACACTCTCTTGCTTATTTTTTCTTCTGTTGATTCTTGCCCCAATAGAAAAAACTCTGCCACCTTGTGTTAGGCAATTTTAGGTGGTACAAGAAATAATCATAGGCTGGGTGGTTTACACAACAAACATTTATTTTCTCACCTTTGTGAAAGCTGGAACTTTAAGATCAGGAAGCCAGCAAGGTTGAGCTCTGGTGGAGGCCCTATTCCTGGTGTATATAGAGCTGCCCTCTTGTACCCTTGCACACTGAGCAAAGAAAGGCCTACGTGCTTTCCTCTTCTGTAGATACTAATTCCATCCTGGGGGCTTCACTCTCAATGAACTAATTTCCTCCCAAGACCCCACCTCTTTAAACCATCTTATTTGAGTTTAGGATTTCAGTATGTGAATTTGCAGTCCACAACCCCACTGAACA